>PVJO010024239.1:0-24688 GCA_004026905.1 Hystrix cristata | reverse complement strand
GAGACATGCGCATGAAAAGCCTGCAGCGAGCCTGGTCTGGGTCTGTTGGATCTGGCAGGGAGCCTCAGCACTGGAGACTGCAGCTGGCATGGTGCTGCCGTGATGTATGTGGTACCTGTCCTCGCTTTGGCAGGCAAGAACCTCTGTGCAAAGCATTTTAGACTAGGATAATGGGACAACAGAGATGCCTGCAATACTTAGCCCAGAACACTTCCATTAGTCTTCCTACCCTGAAGTATTTGTTATGTTTTATGCCACAAAAAAAAAAAAGAAACAAACAGAAACAAAAGAATACTTGTTTGCTGTGACCTGATATAAGCACCAGAGAAGATGTTGGGTTTGCAGTCAGAAAAGTTCAAGCCTCAAAGTTAACTTATCTTATAACAAGATGATCCAGAGAGCTCACGTCACCATCCTGAGCCTGTCTTCACTATCTACTTCCCAAGTTGGTGGGAAATTCATCAAGATTATATACATGAACCCTCCTTGTGAAAAAAAAAAGCACAATAGAAGAGAATAAGACATTGTCATCATAATCTGTTCCCTCAGCAGTCCATCAATAAACAGTCAACAAATATTTACTGAGCTCGCAAGGTACCTGACTCTGTGCCAGGCTCTGGGACATAGCAGGGAATGATGGAATAAATCACACCCCATGTGGCACATACATTCTAGTAGAAGAACAGAGACAACCAAGAGCAGAATAAACAAAATATATAGTCTGTCCAAAAGTGGCAAGTGCTTTAGAGAAGAATAAAGAAGACAGGAAGATGCAATGTGAGGGGCGTGGTCACAAACTCAGAAAGGGCAGGCAGGGAAGGCCTCGCTGAAAAGGGGCATTTGACCACTGACCTAAAAGACAGGAAGGAGCCCATCATGTTCAGAGCATGTTCAGGCCAGTTCTAGATCTGTTGTGTCTTTCTACACCCATGATCCAGAATATCTGCAGAATTTTCCTCGTTTCTGCTGCCTTGTATCACATTTAGGGTACTCGGTCTTATCTGCGCTGTAGGTAACTCACACAAAGGTGTAAACTCAAGCTATGTGAACAGACTTATTTACTGAGGCATCTGAAACAGTGACAACATATTGAATGAAATCCTCTTCTGCTAACTCCAGGATCTAACAACTGTCCTCCGACGTAAGGAGCCATGTACTGAACCGAACAGAGATATCATTGCTCATGTCATTGCTTTCATTCCACCATTAGCTCCATTTGCTGTGTATCTACTCTGGGCTTGATGTTTTGCACATACAATGAGAAGAAAAATAACTGTTTTACTAAAGAAACAACTTTAGTTGTTTTACTAAAGAAAACAACTATTTTACTAAAGAAGTACTCTTACGGAGCAGAGGAGGGACGAGATTCCTATCAGTATATGTCAACACTGAATTGGATGTTTATTTTGCAAAGATGGACTCCAGATCCTAGTGGGAAACGAGAACATTAAACACACTATATAATCAAGTAAAAGAAGTGTCCTTCTTCCAGGGGCAGATTTGGAGATGGAGGCTTAGGGGACGTGGACACATGAGTTTCCAAGAGACAGGGCAAGGCCCTGGGGAGTCAGTCCCAGAGAGGGTGAGCTTCCACAGTAGATGGAGCAAGACTGTGAATGAGAATTCTCTAGGGCCAGAATGGGCAGAGTTCAAAAGCAGGAAAACCAACTTTTCATCTGAAATGAATTTTCTATTCAAGGTGGTAGCTCTCCACCCAAACTTTCAGTGTACAACTCATTGTCTTTGGGGACTGAAGTAGAATAGAGCTGAATGTGCAATAGGAGCTCCACAAAGCAACGAGGGAAGCAAGGCCCTAGCAGAAGCCTGAGGTGAAACAATCAGGTGAGTGTAAGCTCCCACTAGCCCCACTGCAAAGAATCCTTGCTGTCCTGAATTATTTTGTTTGCCTTAAAGTCAAAGTAGGTCTCCGATGATCGGATGGTGCAGGGAAACATGAATATTTCATCATACAATTCCAGGCAGCATTTTACAGTTTACCTGCAAGATGGTAGCCCGGTTGGAGACAGACAAGTTACACATACATCTGTTCATTTAATCGTTATAATCTCTAGGGAAGAAAAGGTATTATTATCTTTGTCTTATAAATAAGAAAACTGAGATCCTAAGAGCTAAGTCATATGCACAAGTTTTGTGTCCAGTTATCAGTGCTGAGACCAAGTTCATTCCGATCCCTAAATCTATTCTCATTTCATACATCATCTACTTCTATGAAATGGAGAATGTAATCAGGTGCTTACAGTGCTATACCGTCACTTTAGAATTATACTCCTCAATCTAAATTTGGGCAGCAAATACCTACAGAAAACTTAGAAGATTCCCAATCCAGTGCAAATATGTTCATATAAGTCTGACGTAAAAACTGGCAGTTAATAGGCAAAAGTGTAGAAGACTTAATAAGCGAAGGGAAATTGTGGCACATGAAACACTCCACTTAGTTCGGCCTTATTTCCAAATCTAAACATTCTATATTAAGCATATAACACAGCTTCTTCCTAAGACAACTCCAAAAGCAGATCTTGTACTCTCCTGTGTTTCCTATGAGGAGTCTAGAAAGCAAGCAAAGTCTTATTTCCTTGGAGTTTTTCCACCTTTTCAGTCATCTTCTCTCCCCAGTAACATCTTTGATAGCTCTCATTCTGCTCACAGCTAGTGCCTTCGGCTCTGGGTACCACAATTCTAGCTTTTCTATGTATCTGTTTTCCTGTTTATCTCTTCATTTCCATTCAGCCTTTACACCCATCTCCATGTGATTCAATCTTCCATCAGGACAAATGTTGCTTCTTTGATGCTGTGAGTCCAGCGAAAATCAAATTCTACAGTTTGTCACCCCAGGTAAGCAACAAAGAATTTAGGCCAGGACAAGTGGATTCATTCATGACAAGTGCATTCATTACAGAGCATTCAGCAATTGCTCTGATCGGTCATGTGACAATGGCCCGGGACTAAAGTTTGTTCAGGGTTTAATCAGAATCTAGAAGAATCTTCAAGGAAAGGCACAGCACACTGCTAGTGGCCACTGAGAAGGGAGAATATGTACCTTCTTCCTCAATATCTCACAATATTCTTAACCACCAGAATAAACATTCTAGATCACGCATAAACCCTGACGCCTATTCTCTGAGAGAGAATATGGTTTTGACCACATTTCAGGTTTCCCCAAATTAAAATTTACAACATAAAAAGGAAGTAAATAAGAGGAAAAGAAAAGAATGTTTCTCGTTCACACATGTCGTCCTTTCGTTCTCTACTATAATAATTCAAGCCATAGTGTTCCTACCATACATGGAGACGTTCCAGCAGGACCCTCGCTTTGATCAGCTGCACGGGCCTTTTCTACTTTAGTTTAAGTTGACAGAGAATTTATTGTATCTCTCCCTGACTGTGTTCTCCACTGGGCTCTTTAAAGTTCTGTAGTGAAAGATACAAGAAGCACTTTGGAGCCTGAGAGAGTTTCTGTCTCCAAAATTTACTGGTCCTCTCTTCTGTGAGTGCAGGGATCCTGGGGTGAACCAGAACTCACAGGAGGCAGGGGGGCAGGGGGATCAGTTAGGAACCAAACTGCTTAAGGCATAAAAGAAATGTATTGGTTCCTGGCTCTCGACTGGCAAGACTGGATTCAGGTGCTACAGCACAGTCGCCAGAAATCTGCCTCTTTCTAATCCCAGCTGGCCCTGGCACAGCAAGAAGGCTGCCAGCAGCTCCATGTCCCTTTTCTATTGCCTCATAAAGCCTACTGGAAAGAGGATCTCTTCCCAGAAGTCCCAAAGAAAATCTTAGCACTGTGTTTCATTGCCGTGACCTGGGGCGGGGAGGGGGGGATGGCTAAACTATGGGCCCACCCAGAAGATGACAGTGAGATTATGGAGCGAGCCACATGAGGTAAATCATGGAGAAATGTTCTCAAACACAGTCAAGTTGTTTTTACCAAAATCATAAGCTAATAGGTAGTGGGCACAAAAAGACATGAACAGAAGTGGATGGTCAGTCCACCAACAAGTCCTTTCTCATTTGCAATTTGTCACATGTTCCATGCTTTGTACAATTTGTCACATGTTCCATGCTTTGTACAATTTGTCACATGTTCCATGCTCTGTGTTTTAGAGATCTGCAGAACAGGCAGCTGGAGAGAAAGAAACAGTGTGGGCCACCAAGCTGTGCTAGAAAAGAATGGCTGTCACTTGCACACAGCCAGCCCCTAAAGCCGACTCCACTGCACCTGCCTTCTCTTTTCTCCATCACCCTCCAGTTCACCTTCACTTACCACAAGACTGCAGAGTAGGAAATTTTGTGTCGCTATTTTCTCTTCCCTCCTAAGTTGTCCTTGACAATCTTCTAACATTCTTTTAAAGTAACTTTTCCATTTATTGATGATTACAGGTAAGTTCAGCTATGCAAATAACTACCAGAATTTTAAATTCATAACTGTAGAAGAATAAACATCTGAAACCAATCATGTCAAAATAAAGTCATACAGAGACAGCACAAAACTAAGGATCAAGAACCAATGTGATAAGCCAGATTTCTGACTACATAAAATTAGGGGGAGGCCGAAAAATCCCTCCAACTTGCTTCAGATGCTTTATCTCATCCTTACAGATGACTTCAGGTCCCTCTTCCCCTGGGGGATGGTCTAAAAGACCCCACTATGTTGAATCAAAACAAATGGTTCCTGTCTTCTAGGAAAGCAATCACGTACTTGCTGAAGAATTATTAAGAGGTCAAAAGTCAGCATGAAATAAAATAGACTTGTCAATTATGGTGAAGATATTAGACACTACAGGCAAGTAAAGGAGGAAAAGGTATCACAGGGATGCTCAGAGTAATTCAGGGAGCCATGTCTCACAATATGGGATGACTATCAGCGTGATTGACTGTGTCTGATGACATTCTTTGATTATAAACTATGGAACTCCATACTTGCTAACTTGATCAAAAAGAGAATTTATCAAAAATCTATTGCAAAGCTCAGAGAGTTGAAAGAATAGCTGAAGAACAGATAGAGGGGAGCAGGAACAAAGGCTTCCCCCAGGATCAAGGTTATAGCCACAAATCGTCCACCTGACAAAGCACAGTTTAGATCATCTTCAACCACCTTTCCATCCAGATAGCATTCTGCTCAGGAGTGTACTATCCCAGGAAAAAAACGTATTGGTCCAGACTAGGACATCTGCCCGGCTGTCGGGGGTGGTGATGTACAAGGGAAGCATCAAGGACACAGCCAGTGTTGGGAAGCTAATTCCAAGTGACTTCAAGTCATAGTTACATGAAGAAAAGGGCACTAGCATTGAGTACAAAAGAAAGAAAAGAGAAAAGGAACAAAGGAGGAAGGAAGTCATTTAACTTCTCTAGATCTTTTGTTTTCTATCAAACAAAAATAATTACTGCATCTAATTCCTAAAAGATTTATGAGTACCATGTAGAGCACTTAGCACAGGGCCTGAAACACAGTAAACAATTAATAAATTTTAGGCATTTATCCTGTTGAAAAGACAGATGGCCACTTGTCAAAAAAAAAAAAAAAGTACTTCTCTGAGTTAAATGTTAAATATTGTTTGTTACCAAGTTACTGTTATGGTTTACATCTAGATGTCCCCACAAAGCCGCATGCACTCTGGTTGAGGTTTTGGGAAGTGACTGGATCATGGGTACGTGATACTCATCAGTGGATTAGTCCACTGAAGAGTTTATAGCTAAATGTGATCTGGCAAGTGAAGCCTGGTCGGAGGAGGTGGGTCACTGCGCGTGGCCCGGGAGGGTCTATCCTCCCCCACCCTTGATCACTGCCTGCTTCCTCCCACCATGCCGTGAGCTGTTTCTTCTCTGCTGTGCCCTCTGCCATGCTGCTCTGCCTTGGAGCCAGCCGACTATGGACTGAAACCTCTACAGACTGTGAGCCAAAATAAACCTTTTTTCTTAAATTGTGGGTGGTAGGAGTTGTGTCTCAGAGATGAGACAACTAAGATACCCAACACAATCCTTACTTAAAATAATAAAATGACCAATTTTTCAAAGTAAACAGTGAAGCAATAGAAACAGATAGCAGAGTGTGTCTCCAAACTCAAAAATTTCAGGAACATCAGTGCATTTAAGGAACATAAGTGGACAGGGACTTGTCTACCCATGAAAGTGGGGTAGCTATCTAAGGACTAATTGAGAGTTTTTAGCCAGCACTTAATGCCTTGGTGAAGACCTAGTCCAGGCCCAAGACCCCGTCTGACTGCCATCTGAGACAGCCAATGTGCCTGCACACATTGGAACAAATAGCCTCTTCACACTGCACATTGTGATGCCTGCTCTGCTACATCAGCATAAGCTTACCGGGATACTGCATCTGGCTTCTGCCTATGTCTACTCTGAGTGATGACAATCAGGGCCTACACTGCCTGGCAATCCTTTCAGCCCAGCTGGGCTAAAGGGAACCTCCGACAGTTTAGAGGTGTTATTAAAGTCAAACCAGCCTTGAATTTGCTCTGCTGTTGGATGCCAATTACACACAGTTCAGAGTTGATTATGACTGTGGGGGGAGGAGGGATATTTCAGGTAAGAACTGAACAGAATATGACCTGCAGTGCAGTAAGCTGACCTAGGAACAATGTCCCAATGCTGGCACGTCGGCAGCACAGACTGTCCACTCCCCAGTCCATTCCACACATAAATGTGTACATACACACAACAGCAGTGAGCACCTGATGAGCATTTCTCTGTGAGCACGTGTGCAATACAAATGTAGAGATCTGGGTTAAGGGGAAATAGGAAAAGGGGAGGCAACTCCACCAGCCTGCTGTGCTCCTGTCACTAGCATCAGCTGCTCTGTTCCACTCTAAAGGGGAACTGCTCTCCTCCCCATCATCATGTCATTTTTATTACGCCAACAAATGATAAGGCAAAACCCATCATCACCAACCAGCCTGTGAAAAAACAACTAAGAATATGAAGTCGAAAATGAAGAAGAAAGTCACACATTTCCTTTCACCTGTAGGGAAAAAAAAGATGAAGCCCAAGGCGAGCCCCCATCACCATTCAGCAGTCCATCTTACTTTAAAATATAAAGCACACAGACCGAACAGGAAGATTTCTGCTATGCGCGGCAATTGTTCCATTTTCTGTATTTCATAACCTGCAATTTTGAAGCCATGCTTGGTACACATGCTTGTAAAATAGTCATATCGGATAAAAGCAGAGGGATGCTAAACTATTGGAAAATAAATCAAATTCTCAGCAAGCAGTTATATCCATCATGTTGCAGCAAGCGCACGTATAGTTTAAGCTCTGCGCACACAGTCTATCCATTGTAATGATTTGGGTCAGGATCCTGCCACATGCATTTAGCATTCACTAAGAAGTAAACCCAGGAGTGTAGCAGGAAGAGTTCAGAGCTGTAGACTCTGGTCTTGGAAGTTGCACTCCATGCATTTGTTTGGATACAGCCATTATGTGTAAATAGCACCACAGAACACATGCATAGACCGTGACCATTTATAAGACGCTTACATGAACATTATCTCACTCGATCTTCACACAAACTTTAGAAAACCAGTGGAGAAAAGTACCCACGTGTGATCCCAGCAAAAAGACATTTGAAAACATCTGTGAAATGTTGTGGAAAAAGTATCTGGAAACACATCCACACTGCCACCTTTCAAAACGGAGGTGGGGGTGTTGCAGTGATGTGTTTCAGCAGTATTTACTCTAGATTCAACATATTCACATGAGAATACAACAAATATTACATGTCTTTGATTTTTTCCTTAATGTAAATACAAGGCTAGTGTGTCAGACAACTGCACAATACTTCATGATGCTTTATATAAACACCAAATATGCAAATGACTCAGAGAGAAGAAGTGAAACTAATAAACACCATTAAACCCAAGAACTCGGCAACATACAGAGTCCTGTTATGGGAGCATTGAGAAATATTCCACAATGTCCTAAAGTAAAGAGTAGAAAAATTTTAAAGCTATGGGTTTATTTCACACACACACACACACACACACACACACACACACACACCCCTTCAAGTTACAGGCCTGAAAAGCACGTAAAGCCAGGTTTGTTCACAGGGCTACTTAACTCTTAACCTTGTTCACGTGGCGCTGTCCCAGAAATGAGCACCCAAGAACTAGCCTGCGTCCCCTGCCTCCACTTCTTCCCGGGGTGAACGCCTCCAGACTCCTTCCTTCCCTGCTTGCTGAGCCCCCAAATCTTCATCCAAACCCTTTTCTCTCTCCTGCTTCCAACTTCACAGTACACTTGTTCTCCTTTACCACGGAATCGAAACTCGGCCCTGGAGTCATGCTATAGTCCCCATTTTTCACTTTTGGAGAGGATCTCAGGATTCCATGAATTAGGCCCTTGGTAGCCTGTTTGTACTGCTGCAACAAAATATCATGGGCTAGGTGGCCTCGACAACAGACACTCCTTTCCCACAATTCTGACGCTGCAAGTCCAAGCACCAGCACAGCCGGGTTCCTGCTGAGGGCTCTCTTCCTGCCTTCTCCTTGTGTCTTCACAAGGCAGACAGGAAGCTCTGGTGTTTCTGCCCTTTCTCATACCAGCCCTAATCCTGTCATGGGAGCTTTACCTCCATGACCTCATCTGAACCTAATCATCCGTCACCAACCAAGGCCCATGTCCACTTACCATCGCATCGTGGGCAGGGCTTGGACATATGAAGGTTGCTCGGTCCTTAGCAGCCCCATTCCAGTCCTTCATGTGCATGCTCTGCAAGACCATCAGTGCTGAACAGCGATTCTATCATTCACTCCTGTCGTCCCCTCTCTTAAATTTAAAATGAAGCCAAAGAGTTGCCTTGACTCTAACTGGGCCTGTGCAGGATTAATACTACTATTGTACTTATATAAAAGAAGAGAAAAACATCCAATATTTTAAAGAGCCCATACAACAAACCCTTTTAGAGATCCTGAAAATCTTTCCAGGCTCTCCTGTAAAGTTCTAAAAAGTCTCCTCTAATTAAAATTGTTTTTCCTAACATCCAGCATTTAATATAAATAAGTATTCACTTCTTTTCTAGTATTTACATTTCTAGTCTTGTTGGCTATTTTAGCAAATGATTTTATTTCTACTTTTCAATATAAATGTGCAACATTTCAGGTACATTAAGCATGAAAAGAGTTGTGTAGGCATGTAACCATATTTATATTATACATTTGAGGAAAGTGCTTTCTGAGTTCCAAATAAGCAATTTTTAAAAAAAAAAAATCTTACAGGAAATAATCGGTAAATGTGATGACTACTTACAGAAAACATCACTTTACCAAGATAATATTTGAGATTTGAGACAATACAATTAAATTTAGAAAGCACTTTCAAATTTAATAAAGTATGGAAAGACAGACGCAAGCGTCAAAAGACAGCAAATAGCAATGTGTAATTATTGATTCTCCGTGAAAGTGGAAAACTGTTTTATCACCAGGCTTTCCAAAGGTGAACTGAAGAATAAATGTGTCCAACCTAATAGAAAAGCTGACACTGGCTCAAAACAACTTTTTGAAAAGTAGATTCTAGGAACAAACACAATTTCTATAGTATTGAGAACCAAGAAGGCCAATCAACCAAAAGGGAAAATACAAGAAACAAACCAGAAAGACCTAGAGGTGAGTCACCTTTGAAACATAGATGTGATCTACTCAGTTCTTAATCTGAAACTCTTAGACGTCCAAGGAACCTCAGTCTTTTGTGGTCCTCCTGCCCAAAGCTGGCTAAATTAAGGAATGCGCCCACCTGTCACATTAAAAAAATCAAGCAACACAGATCAGATTCGGCTGAGAGGAAATCTGAATGAATCCATTACTGCTTCCCACACCCTATTCCTTCCAACCCCACCATTAACTTCTAAGAAGCTACTCAGAGATCTATAATCATCTTTGGAGGAGGCATTCTGCAGCGGTCACCATGATTATGATGAGTGATCACTATTCACCCTGTCTTCTGTTTCTGCAGATCATAATAACTCCAGTCCCTGGAGAGAAGCAGAACCAGGAGATAAACAGTACGAACCAGGTCAGCATCTGAGTTAATTTTTATCCCAAGTTTTGAAAACATCTTGCCCTAAAACCTCATATACAAATCAAACAAGGCGACTGAACTGAGAAGTTAGATGGGAAGAAAAATCCCAAGACCCAGGACGAGCAGGAGATGTCCAGCCCCTTCCAGCTGCTCCACCACAGAAAGCATTGCGCCCTCTGAGCTGGCTGCATCCCCACACTGCTGGGGCAAAGTGCTCTGCTCTATCGTGCAATGCTGAGAGGTCCGCTTCTCACTGGATCACAAAAGGCTTATAAACGTATTAACGAAAACAGTTATAAATTTATTAACACTAAGCAAATTTAGTCTATAAATTCTGGCTTCATATCACAAGTCATTGCATTTTAGAATTTACAAATTACTGAATGTATGCTCTTTGTGGTTTTTTAAACTTCATATGTGCCATGTTTTAGCTACCCACTTAAAAATATACCATAAAAATTATGTAAATGCTTGCTGCAAACATCTGTATAGAAGGGAAAAAATATCTGTTTTTTTCGCAAAGATTTGTTCTGAAATTAGACCCTGAAACTTAGTAGGCACTCGATACACACATGCCACATGAACAAAGTGCCATTTAGTGAGCATTTATTTGGGTTCGACCTGATGCTATCTATACTGGTGAACGTTATTTCATCAGTCAGATGTTGTTCTTATTTTATGGGTGAAAAAAGAGTCACAGCTGTGATAAACGGTGACACTAGGACTCAAGGAATGTGGAGGGCAACAGAGAACTGCGTATAGGAACATAGACTGTAGCTCTGCCTTGCTACATGTTACAGTGTCAAAACCTTGAGTACAATTTTTAATATTTTTTGTGCTCAGTTTCTTTATCTAAGATTCCCTTCCAATTCTCAAATCTTCTAATCCTGCACATTCATGCTATCTTGCAACTGCATTTCAATTAAAGATCCTCTCAGAGAAGGCGCAGGATGAGATCCCCCCAGACGCAGTGCAACACCACACAGTTCTATCTTAGAGCACACTCATGCTAGTCATGCCTTGAGAGCACTACCTCAATTTTCTAATCCATGCAAGTGCTTAATTTGTTGTATGTAATTTGTTCTCTTTCAAGTTAATATCCTTGTATTATAAAAATCAATAAACACATTGCAAATAATTACAAAGATATAAACCTCTTACTTTGCAAAAGTACAAGGTAATGCATGCATTTTTCTACTCAGCAACATTTACTCCGTGTTAAAAATGATGTTCTGTGCAGTCTTAGGCAGAAGAAAATGTTTCCTAGGGAAATTTCAAACATCTACACAAGAAAAGAGAATACACATAATCAACATAACGATCTCAAGAATGGAATCAACAGACATAAAATCGCCTGCTTTGGTTCTTCTGGGAAAATAGCTAGTTAAGGACAAAATCAATGCTAGCAAAGGGGTGGCTCCGTTAGCCAGCTTCAACTTACTGCTCTTCAGTGGGTGCATTTGTTTACAGCTTTGCTACCAAAGCACTGAACGATCAATGAAGTTGTCTGAGGCCTGGATTTCCGACTCTAGAGAGCTGCTGGCGTGGCCCATGGGTGAGCTGGCAAGTCAGGCATTTAGAAACATAAGCCTCTGGGCTGGACCTCGTCTCACAGGCTCAACCCCTCCCTCTGAGGACACTGTAAAGCCTTTCTCCAGTAGCTTTGGCCATTGGGGTTCAGCAGTTTACAAAATGGGCCTTATTAGATACTCATTCAGGTTAATTAAGTTTGGAAAGTATTGTAGCTCCCCCTTTTCAAAAAGTCACAAAGCATATAAGAATATGAACGTCTCTAAGAAGCGCTTTGTAAAGACACGCTAAAAATTGATAAATTGATGTAGGTTGCTTTCTCTAGATCTGTTTAACCTTAGAACTTCCTTCAACCCAACATCTATTGCCACCTCACAAAGCATTCCTGGAACGCACTCTCTTTAGACACATCTCGGGCTGCTGAATCCAAGTCCATGACAAGAGGGTAAGAAGGGAGAGGGGAGCAGTGATTCCCATCCGTGGATCACGCACTACCTTGATTATCTGGCTTTGAAAGCATGATTTCATTGAATCCTCCTAACAATCCTGTGATACAATATCTTATTATCCCTATAATAATATGGACAAGGGAACCCACCTGAAACTGACTGGTAAAAGTGCTCACAGTTAAATGAAAAAAATCAGATTATAAATATATATTTATAAATGTATGTACATATCTGTTACAGGTAGTCTAAAAATTGTTAACTAGCAGTGTGCAGTGTGCATGAGGGTTTTTTTTGTCATTAAAAGACACTGGTTGCCAACATTTAAAACCCGGGGGGGGAGGGGTTCAAATTTAAGAAAAACTCAGAAGCTTTAGTAGTGAGGGGCCGTTTTTCTGTCTAGCTTTCTACTGATACTAGCCGCCTGTTTAGGTGAGGCTTGTGATCTCTAGTCCTCCTAACCCCATGTAGGTGGCTTCATTCACATGTGTGAGCTGTCTGGGCCATGCAAACATTTCAGGTGTGTGATATCTGGTCTAAAAGATACTCTAAATGCTCTTACAGAAAAGAAAGAGAAAGGAGAGAGAGAGGGAGAGAACTCTGCTTTGGCTGTATTTTACAACGTATCGGAAGAGCTCTTGCTCTAAAACACAATTAAACAAGCAATTTCATAATTGTTTGAAAAGTATTAAGATGAGAAGTCAAAGAGATTACTTGGGAGCCCAAGATAAAAGCACCCAGAGGAAGTGATTTTTGAATAGAGACCTGAAAGATTAGTAGCAATTGTCTGGGAAAACAGAGAGGTAGAGTATTGCCAGTGGTAAAGTATTCTAGCCAGACCCCATGAATAGACATTAGACATCGGCTGTGCACTGCTAGAGATACGGTGCCATGGATGTGACCTCTACAAGCTGGTCACCACTCAGGAAGACAAGGCAACAGCCTACAAGGAAGAGAGCTCAGGATTCTCATGACTGGTATGGGAGTCACTCATTTGAACTGATTACTAGTGCCACAGAGGTTTTCTTCTATAGCCAAGCCACTCAAGAGAGTCAAAAAAGAAGGCTACATAAACAGTATTGTATAATAACAAGAATAGATTGTCCCCAAATGCCCTGCAGATTCTAGTCTCCATTTCAGACAGTGTTCCTGTGGTCGGGGAGGTGAGAGTGCCAAGCTCCACACCAGAGGAACCCCACTGGCTGGGCTTGCAGGGAGGAGCCTGTGTCTGGGAGGCCCCAGGGTCAGGGGGAAAAAAGCAGGCCAGGGAGGCTTGCTGCTTCCAGCCATGTATCTGCCCCCACCCCCCGCGTAACTCTTGCAGCCCTGTAGGGAATGACCTTGCCAACCAAAAAGAGTTTGTACCCTTTGGGTTCATGATTATTTAGTTTTGCAAGAAACATACCTGGCAACTTATATATACTGCCTCATTTGATCTAATTTCACTACAAAATGGATAAATAGGTAAGAATTATTATCACATGTTATAATAGATGTAACAAGCCTCACTGATTACACATTAATTAGAGTCTTCCCTATGAGGAACCAGACTGCACAATCATCTCCAAAGTTCATGCCTAAATTGGGGTTTTGTAAACTGTAGGCAAAGACCCATTCATTACCAGACCATAGCACCCACCGAGTTGCTTACAATAAAAGTGCTTTTTAAAGTGAAATAAGATAAAATGAACAAAGTATCATGCTTCACACACAGTAACACTAAGTACTGTTTCACGAAGGTTTCATTTCTGATTTTTATGTCTATTGGGGCTTCTTTTTTTGCTTCTGCTTCTTCCATAACTTCCTTTTTAACTTAAATATTTGATTCTTTTTTTTTTTTTTTTTGTGGCGCCGGGGATCGAACTCAGGGCCTTGTGCTTGCAAGGCAAGCACTCTAATCACTGAGCTAAATCCCCAGCCCCTAATATTTGATTCATTTGAATTTATTCCATCCTAATGGTTGAGATCTTGCTTTGTTAAACACTTAAATCTTTGATTCATTTGAATTCATTCTACAAATAATGGTTGAGAAGATCTTTTTTTTTTAAGATGGTTCAAAACCAATTTTTTGAATAGTCTACTTTCTCCATGTACCAAATTCTCATATATATTTAGGTGGATTTCTGTATGACTTTATTTCTAGATTCTCTGTTCTATTTTATTTACCTGTCTACATTCATTTACCTACCACAGTGTTTCTTCTACTCGAGTCTTAAAATATATTTTGACATACGGTAGTGCTTGTCTCATTTCTCTACCACACCACCGACTTTGTACTTTTCTGAGTTTTGTGGGCTATTTTTATTTTTCCAAGTGAACTTTGGAATTGAATTGTCTAGTTTCGAAAACCAAATTCTTATTTTTATTAGAATTTACTTTGAAAAAACTCATACCTTTGAGATGTTAAGTACTTCTACCCATTTGTTTCAGGTTTTCCAATATACTTTTTCGTATTCTCTGAGAATATTTTAAAGTTTGTTTTGTTATTTTTAATATATCTTTCACATTTCTTCTAGCATGTGTTCTTAGATGTTTAATGTTCTGGGTTGATAATATACATAGGGTATTTTCTCTATCTTTAAGTGGATATAAAAGGTCTTAATATCTTTGTATTGATTTTGTTCTTATGAATTGCCAAATTTTCTCACTGTAGTGTTTTTTCAACTCCTTCTCTTTGGAATTCTAGGTAATGTGTTGTGTTATCAACAGTAAAGTCAGAATTTTTCCTTTGCAGTTGACTGCTTTGATTAGTACCTCTCAAACAATGATGAACTCTATTAGTTATAGTAGACATTCTTAAATTCTTTTTGTTTTTCAAAGGAATATCTCTATTGTTTACCAATAAAATTGATTCTGGCTTTTCTACTGAGGCTGATGTATTTTATTATAAGTAAATATTCATTTGTTTCTATTCAGTGGAACACAGTTATTCATAACTACTTTTTCAACTACAGTCTGATTTGAATCCTTTACTGTGTGGTACATTTAAGACAGACTCACAAATTCTTTGACACATCACCCTCCAGAGAAACAGAGTCTCTGCCTCCTCTCCCGAATCTTGGGGAGCCTGTGGCCACTTCAATAGAGTGAAGCAGAGGGGATTCAGTGTGACCCTGAGGCTGGGCCATCACTATGATCTGAATGTTTGTGTCTCTTCCAATTTTATATGTTGAAATCCTACCCTTCAAGGGGATATTAGGAAACAGAGATTTGGGAAGCAATCGAGGCACAGGAATGGACCCCTCAGGAACATGATCAGTTCTTTTACAAAAAAGGCCCAAGAGAGCTAACTAGCTTCTTTTGCCTTGTAAGGACATAGCAAAAAGACTATGTCCCCACTGAGTGAACCGGAGAGTGAGCTCTCAAGAGACAATTACGTACTGGCACACTGATGTGGAACTTCCCAGACTCCAGAACTGTGACAAATAAATTTCTGTTTTTTATAAACCACCCAGTTTATATTTTGTTACAGTAACATAAACAGACTAGAACATAAAATTTGTACCAAGAAATGTGGGTGATGCTACAGCAAAAACAAAATTTAGAAGCAGCTTTGGGATTAGGTAATGGCTAGAGGCTGGAAGAGTTCTGAGATACACACTAGAAAAAGCCTATGTTTCCTGGGAAAGAGTGTTGAGACTATTTCCTCAGGGCCCAGAGACAAAGGGAGAAGCTGTAGAAAAGGTCTCAATCTTCTTAGGGAATACCTACATAACCCTGAGCAGATGGTTGGTCGAAATACAAATGGTAAAGTCCATTCTGATGAGACAGTCTCAGACAGAAACAAGAAACATGATATTGGGCAATGGAGGAAAGGCTCTCTTTGATGTAAGATGACAGTGGACCTGACTAAATTGTGTTCACGTTCAAGTGTTTTCTGGAAAGTAGAGCTTTGAGGAAGGTATCTTAATCTCCTCATTAGCAGGCTGTTTGGCCACACCCTTGGTACTTTTTCCCAACACACATTCTCATTCTTTAAAATGTGGATAGCCGAGAATATTCCAAATCTTTAAATTCTGCTTCCCTCTGGATGAATGATGGGAAAGACAGTCTTACATGCATGCTCTTTCAGCCCTCAGTCACATACAAATAGACCTTCAGCTTGGAGCGCTTCCTTTCCAAGAGATGACACCGGGGCTTTTTCAGTTACACCACCTCGTGTGGGACTATCTTTCCCGTTTCAGACTTGCTGAGTATTCCTTTGTTCTGCTGAAGCACGTGGATCAGTGGCCCTCAGTGTGACAGTCGCTGGGGAAGGTGTCCATCTGTGGCACAGAAGGGTGTCCTGAGCCAAACCTCCCTACTTTGGCAGCCAGAAGAGACCTTCAGGCTTGAGGGATCAATGCGCGCTATCGAAGTTGGTCCTGCTCTGTGTCTCCTCTGTGCAAGTAAAACCTTCAGTCTGCTCAGTGCTTGATTGTATTGTGGCTCCTCAGCAACTCTAGTACCAAGACACAAGGGAAAAGGTGTTTAGAGTCCGTCCCTGGGACTGATAACTAATGCGCAGTCTTCTGTTCCTTTTGGAATGATAACCAGTATGTGGTTAATTGCTCAACAACTCAACTAACAATTCTGTCTTCAAATCGTTTCTCTCTTTTCAAACTTTGCTATCACCTATCAAGAGTAACCAGACTGCTCCTTCAATACTTTGATTAGCTGTTTCCCCAGCCAAATGGCCATCAGTGTTATTGTCTTGGACTTCCCAGCCTCCGAACTAGAAGAAACAAATTTCTGTTGTTTACAACCCATCCAGTTTAGTGTTTTGTTACAGCAGTTCAAACGGACTAAGGCGGTCATAAAATGCCACGCAACTTCCTCCATGTTCTGTGCAGACAAATGCTCTTGGACTGGCAAGATAAGAGCTCTGATAATCCTGAAGCCACCATGCCAGGAGAAACCGGGGGCCCAATGGACAGATCACGTGCAGGAGCTCTGGTGGACAGTCCCAGCTGGACCCAGGCCTCAGTCATCCCAGCCCATGTACCAGTCCTGAGTGAAAAACCCTTGAGATGTTTCTGGTCGATTCATATCTTCCCAGAGGAGGCTTCAGACACTGTGCTGTAGAGACAAACCTTCTCCGCTACACTCTTTGTTCCCACAAAATCTGAGAGTGTGATAAAATGGTTACTTTACTCCACTAAGCTTAGAACACTTAGTTACAAAGCAATCGATAACCAGAGCAAATGTTATAAAATGCATTTGTCTGTCTCATTTAAGGTTTCTTGGCCTGAAATCAAGTTTTTCTGATATTTAATTACTGTCCTCGATTTCTTTTGTTTGAATGTTCCCCTTTTGCACTTTTTATTTTCAACTCTCCTGTCAATCCTTTTGAATATGACATAGAATTAGGTTTTTCTTTAGAATCCAGTTGGAAAATCTTTTTTAATAGTTGCCAGTCTCATTTATGATGTTTAACGTGACAGATATATTTTGTTTCAACTTACTGGTATTACATTTTCTCTTTTTAAGTTTATTTTGGTTTTTCATTAGTCAACTTTGAGAAAGTAAAGGCCAAGTGGAGAAATTGTATGTTTAGTTATTCTGCTCTTTTTAAAGCTTGCCTTTTTTGTTCTATTGCTTTTTTTTATGATTATACCTTTACCAAGTACCCTATCTCTTCAAACAGCATCTTTTAGTTCCTTTCTCTTCTCGTCCTCCTTCTCTTCCTTCTTCTTCCCTTCCAACTTCTCCCCATCACTTGGTGACATAATAATTTATTAATATTATCTTTGCACTTCTAAAGAAGCATTTCACTTATTTCATTTGTCAGCTTTAGATGAGATATCTTGAAACTCAGCTATCACCAATGGAGATTCAGCAAACTTATTCTACTTCCTTTGCCTCTTAATTCCATTGTAGTTATTGTATCATTATTTCATTTCTATGCACATAATTTCATTGTATTTTGTGACTCTAATTTCTATAATTTCCTTAGTTTTCTTTCCATTCTTAGTTACATTTAAGGTCATGGCCATAGAGAACGAACTTTGTCCCTTATCTTATACTACATGCAACAATTAATTCAAAATGGGTCAAAAACCCAAGCATAAGTTTTAAAACTATTAGAGAAAAACATGGGAAAAAGCTTTATGACATTTGATTTGACAATGATTTCTTGAAAGTGATGTCAAAAGTACAAGCAAGAAACAAGAAAATGTATAAATCAAATAACATCAAAATTTAAAACATTTTCTGTATCAAAGGACACAGAATGAAGAGACAATCCACAGAATGGGAGAGAATATTTGCAAATTATGTATTAGGTAAGAGTCAATATCCAGAATGTATAAATAACTCCTACAACTCGATAATAATTTTTAAATGACTGATGGTCTTAAATGGGCATTTGTTTAAAGAAAATATATCAAATAAACACATAAAAAGATGTTCAGGATCACCAATAGTTAGGGAAATGCAGATTAAAACTATACGGAGATACCACCAGACCCTCAACAGAATGGCTGCTGTGAAAGAGAGAGACAGAGAGAGGGGAAGGGAGGCAAAGAAGACAGAGAAGGAGGGAGGAAGGAAGAGAAAGTTGAAGGAATGAGAAAAAAAGAACAAAACAAAAAGAAGAAAGAAAAGAAAAGAAAGGAAAAAAGAAACAAAGAAAGAGGAAGTGGAGGGGAGTGAAGGGGAGAGAAGAGGAGAGAGAGAGAAAGGAGACAAAGAAGAAAAGTTGGTTTTCAAAGAAACAACTCTGATTCATCGACCTTTGTATTGTTCTTTTAGTCTCTATGTCATTAATTTCAGCTCTGTTCTTTATTATTTCTTCCCTTCTACTAAATTTTGGTTTGGTTTATTCTTGTTTTCCTAAAACTTTGAAATACATCATCAGATTATTTGAGAACTCTCTAAATTTCAAATAGAGACAATAACAGCCATAAACTATCCTCTTAGAATTGTTTTCACTGTGTCCCACAGAATCTGGCATGCTGTGGCTCCATTCTTACTTGATTCTAGGGAGTCTTAATCCCCACCCCAATTTCTTCAGTGATTCACTGATCATTCAAAAGTGTATTACTTAATTTCCATGGGTTTGTATAGTTTCTGTACTTTCTCTTGCTGATGGTTTCTATTTTCATTCCGTTGTAATCTGATAAGATACAAGAAATTATTCATTTTTCGCATTTGTTAAGACTTGCTTTATGTCCTAAAATAGCATCTGTCTTGGATAAAGTTCCACAAACTGATCAAATAAAGTGTAATCTGCTGTTCTTAGATAGAATATTCTTTATATGTCTATCAAATCCATATAATCTGTAGCATTGTTTAGCACCATTGTTTCTTTGTTGATATTTTGCCTAGATAGCTTATCTATTTGTGAGAATGGAGTGTTGAAGTCACTTATTAGTATTATATTGAAGTCTATCTGTTCCTTTATGTTAAGTAGTATTTGTTTTATTAAATTGGGTGCACCAATGTTTAGTGCATATATTTTTATAATCATTATATCTTCTTTGTGGATTGTTCCCTTTACCAATATGTAGTGACTTTTCTCTTCTAATTTTAGTTTGAAGTCTACTTTATCTTTATCAGATATGAGTGTAGCTAATCCTGCTTGCTTTTGGATTCCATTTGCATAGACTATCTTTTCCTATCCTCTGACTTTCAGACCCAGTATGTCTTTGCCAGTGATGTGTTTCTTGTAGCTAACACATCATTGAGTCTAGTTTTTAACCGAATCCACCTGTCTGTATCTTTTACTTGGCACTTTAAAACCAGTTACATTCAGGGTTATAATAGAATGGTATGTATTGATTCCTGTTACTTCACTGACTGATTCTCATTTGTTTATCTACCCTTGTAATGAGATTTATTCTTTCCTATGCTCTCTTCCTTGTGTTTACTTTTCTTTTCTGTATATGTGATTCCTTAAGTATGTTTCGCAAAACTGATTTAACAGTCACGAATTCTTTTAGTTTATGCTTATCTTAGGAGGTATTTATTTTTCCTTCCATCTGAAGTACAGTTTTGCAGGTTATAGTAGTCTAATCATATAGTAATGCAATTTCGCAGTTATTTTCTTTCAGGACTTTAAATTCATCATTTGAAGCACTCCTGGCCTTTAGAGTTTCTGTTTTCTGATGGGTTTGTCATTGTAAGTTATTTGGCATTTTCTCATGCAGCTTTTAGTGTTCTTTTGTCATTCTGAATTTTTGTCATTTTAACCATGACATGAAGTGAAGAGATTCTTTTCTGACTATATATATTTGGGATCTTAAACACCTCCAGTCCCTGAATGTCCTTTATTTACAAGATGTTGGAAGTTCTCTCCTATTATTTTACTTGATAGATTTTCTACGCCATTAGCCTGTATTTCTTCCCTCTCCTTGAAGCCTGAGTCTCCAGTTTGGTCTTTTAATGCTGCAGAGCTTTTACATATTCTCTTCATAGATTCATATTCTTTTTTCTTCATTAGTGTCTGAAATTTCTAGTTCATTTGCCTTTTTTAAAGCCTTGATTTTCTTTTTTTCTGCTTGATTTTGTTTATTGGTGAGTCTTTCAATGGAATATTTTTTTTGACTTATTGAGCTTTGCATTTCTAAAATTTCTGTTTTATTTTTTCCAGAATCTTCATCTCTGTATTGAAATTTGTGTCCTACATTCTCTTTCTCAGTTTATTCAGCTGCTTGTTTGCATCTTCTTTGAATTTGTTAATCATTTTAACAATCAATTTTTTGAAATGTTTTGGTATTTCATACACTTTGATATATGCAGATTCATTTATTGGAGAGTTATGAATTTTGGTGGATTTTTACCTTGGTTTATCACATTTCTTGTGTTTCTATGTTGGGACCTGTATTATGTGAGGGTCTTACAGTTTTCCCTTTAGGATGTGCCCTGGACTATGGATACATCGCAGTGTTAAAGCACCCACTCAACCTATTTACATGCTCACTCAATCCCCAGCACCACTTTGACATGAGAGGGGTATCATCATATTATAAACGTTGTTTAACATTATTTCTACAACTCCACTAACTAGCAAAAAGCAAGGGGAAGTAATAATATAGAACAGGCTAAAACATTAGGCTTTAATGAAAGCAGAATTAATACTAATACGTGTGTATATATAGATTATATATAAGGAAGGAGGAAGAAAGAGAAATAGAAGAAGTAATGAGAAGAGAAAGAAAAGGAGAAGAGAAATGTATATAAATGGAAAGGGAGATAGGCAATATGAAGAAAAATTCAATTAAAGAATCAACAAAACTTTTCTAATAGAGGATTAATATCCAGAATAGGTGAGAATTCAAAATTTTTAGCAAAAAAAAATCACTAACCCAATCAATAAATGGGCAACTGAACTGAATCTCAAAAGAAGTACACATGACCAACAAGTATATGAAAAACATGTCCAATATCTTCAGCTATCAGGGAAATGCAAATCAAAACTATACTGAGATTCCTCCTCACCCCAGTGAGAATGTCACTTATCAAGAGTACAAAAAGCAACAAATGCTGGCAAGGATGTAGGGGCAAAGGAACCCTTATACAGCGTTGGTGAAAATTTAAATTAGTATGCTGCTATATAATTAATTAAATTAATTAGCTGCTATATAAACTAGTATAGAAGTTCCTCAAAAAAAAAAAAAAACCCGAAAATAGAGCTACCATTTCATCCAGCTATATGACTCCTTGGTTTTTATCCCAAAGAGAGTATACTATAAAGATATCTGCACAGCCATGGTGATGCAATTCATATAGCTAAGCTATGGAAGCAGCCTAGGTGTCCATCAACTGATGAGTGGATAGAGAAGATGTGGCATATGTACACGATGGAAGATTATTAGCTATAAATAAGAATGAAACAATGTCATTCTCAGGAAAATGGATGAAACTAGAGATCATAATGTTAAGCAATACAATCCAGAACTGTATCATGTATTTTCCCTCATCTGGAGAAAGTAGGAGAACAGGAGAGGGATGACATGAGCATATGACAGACTATTAGACAAAAAGAAGAGAATCATGGAGAGGAGAGAGGTAAAAGCAAAGGTGTGTAGTGGGGGTGTGGAAATGATCAAAATATGTTATATGTATGTACAAATATGTCAAATTAAAGCCTATTATTCTGTATTACTAATATAAACTAACAAAAAAGGTATTAGGTCTTGTGAACATAAAATTCTTATTATTCTAGTGAATGGTTGCTAAACACAACAGGTGTATTAGCTGCCTGTAGATAAACCACCTGTAGTGTATTCTAATGAAATTTTCAATTTGGAGATTAAATGTTTTGATCTTAGTTTATGAAAAAACAAAAGATCTAACTAATGATAATGAATGGTCTTTGTTTGGAGCTCAATTTTTAAAATCAACTATCAGAAATATTTTAGAGATGAACATAGAAATATGAATGCCAAAATGTGATGGTAATAAAGAATTACTATCATTTACTTTTAGATGTGGTAATAATATATGCCTAAAATAATTTCTTCTGTTTTTCAAAAATATTCATTCTGTTATAAGATACATACTAAAATATCTATAGATGAAACGGTATGATGGATTATTACCCAGGTGGAGGCTGGGAAGAAAATGATGATCAGACAAGAGATAGACAGGGTCAGGGATGACAACTATCGAGGCTGGATAAGGGGTACATGAGGCTCACTATATTATTCTATTTTTGTATGTTTTGAAATTTTTCTAATAAGAAGCTTCCATCCCGGAAATACAAATGAAGACTTCATTGTCAGTTCTTGTGCCACAGTTAGGCAGGCTCACACTTACTGTCCTGAGTGTCTGACAGGCACTGTTCCTCCACTGCTGGTGTTTAAGGCTGCAGTGGATATGAACACCCTGCTATGAGTAGCCTGACTCTTTTCCTCTTCTGCAAGTTTACTCCAACATTTTGCTGTCCGTAGAATTCATCCTTCAATTGTTAAAGTTCAGTAATTTCACTAGGATACTTCTTATGGTATTGGCGGTCCGGCATACCTACCCTGCCCTTTCAGTACGTAGAGTCACATATTTTATTATTGAAAAGTTTTCCTGAATTATATCTTTCAATGTTTGTGTTTTCTTTTACTTTTACTTTTCCTCTAAAACTCCAATTAAGTGTACTGAGATTCCCTTTTTTTTTTCTGTCCAGTATTTCCATCCCTAGATTTTTAAATGACATCGCTTTCCTTTGTGTTTCTTCCAATTGTGTCTTTACCCCATGATCACTTATCCCTGTTTTAGCTTATGTTTCATATTCCTTATTAATGCCTCATCTCTCACCTGTGTTCATACACTTCTACTTTGGGGTCTTCTTTCATCAAGGTAAGGTAATTGCTTCATTGAGAATGTTTTTATATCAATTCAAAACAAATTTTAAGGACGTGAATTTCACTTAGGAGAGAGTGTTCTCCATCTGCTGGTTGGTTTTGCTCCTCTTTGCTACATCTTTTCATATGAAAACTTTCTGTCGGCACCTTTAACAAACATTTCATTACTGAATGAATTCCATTTTTCAATGTGAGTTATTGTCAAGAGATCTTTTACTGGGGAGGGGCAGGTGGCCTTCCAGGCTCCGTTCCCTTCTCTGCCATCCCAGATGACTTTGTGCAAATAAAATTTGTCTTCACATTCTTTATTCAGCCCTCCCCTGTGTTTCTCAGAGCCAACCAAGACAGGAGCCTTGCTACAGCAGCCCTGGAGACATCATTTCCTAAACAACTTCGTTAATTTTAGCACTTCCAGTGAGCACTTCGCCTTCACCCCAAGTGTCTGTACAGGCTCTCCCTGGATCTGCCATCCCTTGGCTCTCTCTGGGTTGCTTCTTTTTGGTTTCCTCCTGGGCAGCACTGCACAGTTTCAGCATCGCTTGGCAGCCTGCACAGGTGCTGTAGGACCTGTGGCATACCTTTGTCTCCCTCTCTCTTTTTTTTTGAAAGAGTAGAAACTCTTCGATTTGTTTTTTGATTTTTCTTCTGTATGGTTCCTGGGGGAGGGGCGGCCTGTTGCGTATGGCTTAGTTAGTATCAGAAATCTGACAATATTTTTAGGAATATATTCTTGAGGAGCTTTATGCTTCACATTTTATCACAGTCAACTTTAGTTTTCTTACTCTGGTTTTCATGGATTTACCTTCTGTAAAAATAGCTCGCTTTCTTCTCACGTGGTGTGTGTATAAAACTTGTTTAGTCTACTGGAGGCTTTTTCAGCAGGAGTAAACCATCTCATCCAGGAAAGCATAAAAATAATGTAAAGGGAATGAGAAGCCCAGATGCAATAGAACTCTTCCACTCAGTCAATCCCGAAGTAGGCGCAGGATTATTGCAAACCAATGTATGCTGCCTCACCAGCTGCTGAACGGGATCCTGCTTTAACTCTGCAAGATGACGGAGCGAACTTATTTTCTTTCATGTAATGAAACCAGGATCTTTTGTGGTCAGTAAGTGTGTGGAAGCATCTGGATTCATTGAATACAACAGACCTTAATAGTGTGCAACTCGCTGGGGGAACATCGTGTGCATCATATTGTCATTTTGCATCTGTTACTCTGATTAGGATCGTCGTAATACATTCAAATTCATTAATGGCGGCTACTTCGGATCCCTAAATAATCGATGGAATCGTAGGTGTCTCCCTAAGCAGCAGTCCGATGGCACTGTGAGTCAGGCAGCCCTCGGAGCGCTGGAGAAACAGCTCTGACGCAGCTGCCTCTG
>PVJO010024238.1:0-24700 GCA_004026905.1 Hystrix cristata | reverse complement strand
AACGGAAATTTAGTGCACATTTATTATGTGGCTGGCACTGTTCTAAACACTTTCACAGGGATCAGTTCACTTAGTAGACACTATAACATTGTAAAATAGGTATTATTTTTCCCATTTTAGAAATGAGACTCAGGTACAGTGAGAGACTTGCTCACTCACGGTCACATGGCTAATCACTGGTAGACCTAGACACTGGGGCCACTGACTCCAGTAGAGATAGTCTTTGTGCATACAAATGAGGTACATGCGCATTTGGAAAAACAGGGAGGCATGTGTATGATTTTGAATGCATGTTCACAAGGTGCTTGCTGAGTAGCCATTATGTTTTAAGGCAAAGATATGGAAGGAAAAGGGACTAGGGCATTCCTAGAGATGAGTGGAGCATGTACACACACTTGAGAGTTCCCAGAATCAGAATCGTGGAGGTGAGGTTGCCGCAGGAGGGAGCCTACAAAGGAACTCTGATATCCCCTGGAAGAGCCTGCCCTTTCATGACAACTTTAAGTGTGAAGTTGTAGACCAGCTTGATGATATTGTGGGAACTCAATCAGGAATGGAAATCTCACTGTCCAGATCCCAGTAAGGCTCTACAGAGTGACTGTGCATTTAGGAAAAGAGGACCGACTTAATTAAAGATAGCATGGTGTGTTTCTTCCCAGTGAGGCAGAGATGCTCAGAGATCAGGTAGACTTGGGTCCAAATCTCTGATCTATCAGGACTTTACTTTGGCTATGGGCAGGGTTTGTCACTTCTCAGAGCTTCCATTTCTTTATCATAAACTCAAGAAAGGGCCTTGGGAATATCAGTTGTGCTGTCTATTATTAATTGGTTAATTGTTAGTGTGTGAGGAGTGAGCACCGTATGGAGAGGGCATGTGCAGCTCTGTGGGTGAACAAGAGCAATAGCTGGGGTCTCAGGTCTGCTTCAAAGGTAAATGGAAATTCTCTCTACCAAAAAGCCTGATTCTCACTCTCCATCAAATGGCAACCACCTGCTCTCTTGAAAAGAGAGCATAGACCAGCTGGGGCAGGCTCCCTTTGGCCCCAAGTCCTCTCTCCTCCCTGTCAAACAGGAGCCTCAGGTGTAAGCCCAGTATGTCACTTTTTTGCACTCTTTTCCCTACAATCACGAGTCTTTCAGAATCCCAGAATTGTTCCCAGCTGTAATGACTCAAGTCGCCCCAGCCCACGCCCACATTCCTCAGCCTGCTTTCTGGGGCCTGATTCTAGTGATAAGGAGCTCGATTTCCCACCCGCTTCAGAGCTGTATCATCTCTCTACTTCCCTCTCATTTGTACAAACAGTCCTGTAAGCTCTCTAAGTTTTCCGTTTGGTTTTGTTTAGAATGTTCTTCTCCATTCTCCCTCCATCAGGACCTTTCTTCACTTACTCTTCTTTCTCTCTGGAATGTGTATTCTCATTTGCTTCACCCAGCTGACTCTCCTTCATCTTTTGTGTGCCATTTTTTCATCCCTTCCTCCCCAAATCTTTTGACCCCTCACAGTACTAATCAGACAAGCTTCTCTACATAATCACTCAGAGGGATTCATGTACTTTTCCTTAATAATGCATAGTTGCTTAAATAATCAATTTCTGTAATTTTTTTTAATATCTATCTTTCCCTACAGACCAGAATTCTCAACATTTGATATATTTTGCTCTCAAGAGACATTTCCTAATGTCTGGAGAGATTTTCAGGTATCACAACTGGGAGATGCTATCCCTAGGCACGGACACTAGGGATATCATTGAAAGTTCTGCGATGCGCAGCAAAGTCCCACCTAATAAAGATCATCTGACCCAGACTGTCAATGGGGCCACAGTTGAGAAACCCCACCATAACTGTGTGCTTTATATGTGCAGAGATCTTAAGTGCCTTATTCACAACTTCGTATCCTGTATTGGGCAACGAGCACATTGCCTGACTTGTAGGCGATACTCAGTAAATACAGGTGTGGTGGACACACACACACACACACACACACACAAATCCTTGTACCAATCTTGCATACAAACCCAGCTAATACTTGCCTCCTTCCCAGTGCTCCTATTCTTCCATGTATAAGACCTCACACCCTTGGATTGTGATTCTCAGAGCTTCACCTTATATGCAAATACCTCCAACCATCTAATATGTAACTCATCCCTTCCTTATTGAGCAAACCATCTTAGCAGCTTTCACTTCTCCCCTTTCTCCTCCAAGCTTCCCCCACATATGTTTGCATGTCTAGGTCACCTCACAGACCTAGCACCCTCACCCTCACCTGTTTGCCCTCTCATTAAACATGTCAGCTGGGCAGCAGAGGTCTCCTGCTGTATCTCAGATAAAACAGGCTTGACCCAACAGGCCCACACACAGAAGCACATGCACACAGTACTGGAGATGGTGGAGGGAGGAGGCCCAGTGCTTAACAAAACCTCCCTGTGACCATGTAGCCATGGGACTGTGAAATGCACGCCATCAAACCTAGATCTAAAGGTAGGCATCAAGCACAGGCTTAACTCCTATTAAAAATCTCTCTCTCTCTCATGCAAACACACACACACACACACACACACCCACACACACACACACACACAGACCTTTACAAATTAAAAAAAAAAAAGAACTCGAACTGCAGAAAATAATTTTAATCAACGTCATGCTAGTGTAGGCTGAGGGTAAAATAGGATATTAATGCTTTTATCTCTGCTGGGGACACGGCTGACTTTACCATTGATTCCATTCGGAGTCGCACCCAGGTGTGTTCCCAAAGCAATTCTGCATTAAGCAGCTGTGAGACCAGGTCTAACATCTTTTATTATCTCAGCGAAGCTGCACACACTGAGTGGTGGGGCCATAATAAAAAGATCCAATACCCCATTAGCACAGCTAAATATTTGACTTCTAAACTCAAGTGGAAAATGAAACTCCGTGCCTGGAGTGGAGCTGGTAAAGGGTTGTGATGTCCGGGAACCAAACTACAATTCTTTCACATTTTATAGTACTTTATAGTTTACAAAGACTTGCAGATGCATCTTTTCACTTAGTTTTCTTGACTGCTGCCTGGTGTATTATTATTCTTACTCGTTGGAAAGAGTACTGGATCTGGGAGAAGTGAAGTGACTGGTCCTTAAACCTATGTACTCTGACTCCAGGAAAGATGTGGCAAAAAAAAAAAAAAATGTATAGCACAGAAGCTTTTAATTCATATTGGTTTACAAAAAAAAAAAAAAATCTAAAACTGGGCTGGGGATTTAGCTCAGTGGTTACAGTGTTTGCCTCACAAGCATGAGGCCCTGAGTTCGATTCCCGGTACCAAAAAAAAAAAAAATTCTAATTCATATTGGTTTCCTTTTACTCTCCATTTGCTGGTTCAAATTCTCTGTGCTGTATTAAGAGTTTTCCAAACAGGTGCGATGACTTCAGTTTCACATTGGGTGAAACCTACTTGGCTCCCTTCCTTTTCGTTTTACTTTTCTTTTCTTCTCTCCTCCTTCCAACAAAAATGTGCTGAACCTTCACCATCTGCTCTGTGCCTTGGCATGTGGGGGTGACTAATGCACATGATATCCATGTCATTGTGGATCTTCTCGATCGGCTAGCAGGATGAATTCACATTTCTATATAAGAAAAAGTGGAGGAACAGATAAATATAAAAGTGCTAAGAGAGTTGAAGGGTTGAGAGAGAGAGAGAGAGAGAGAAGTGAGGTGTGGAAATGACCCTGAGAAAATGATATCAAAGCTACAATTCAAGTAGGACTTAGTTATAAGAGAGTAGAAAGGAATCTACAGATGGAGAAAACTCTTAGCAGAAACAACATGTAGAAATGCTCGGAAACAGAAGAGGATAAGCTGATTTAAAACACTGAGAGCAGTTCACCATGGGCAGAGGGCAAACTAGTGCTGAACTGCTCAGCAATGGCCATGGCCACATCTCAAAGGGTTAAGGGACTGGGCTAAGAGGCTATTGCGTTAATAAATGACAGTCAGCAGTAGCTTTGGGGAAGGAGAGGACTTCACGAAGCTTTCATGTGTAAACAAACCTCTTAGAGATCTTGTTAAAATGTAGGTTCTAATCAGGAGGTCTGCAGTGTAGCCTGAGATTTGGACCCTCCGAGAAGCTCTTGGGTGATGCCCAAGACCAGGCCCATTGACGGCATATGTGTAACAATGGCTAGACCTATGCTGCCTTGTTTTGTGTCCCCACCCGGTGTAGCTGTGGAGGGACGGCAATGTGGCTGGTACAAACTGAAATGTAATATGAGTACAAAGGATGCACCCTCTTCTCAAGACCTGTATAGAACAACAACAACAACAAAACCCAAAAAGGTTTTACTAGTAATTTTAATTATTCTTTTGTTAAAATGATACTATTTGGATCTATTGGATTAAGTAAAATATTATCATTAAAATGAATTTAACTTGTTTTTATTTTTCGGTGTGGCTACAAAAAGTTTTAATTGCATACATCAGTTATATTGGTTTAAATAAAACATATTATTGCAATTCTACATTCTTTTTACTTTTCAAAACGTGAGAGGGAGGAACTTTAAAATGAAGAAAGGAGGGGAAGAGAAAAGAAGTGGAAGTAAAAAGAATTAAGATGCATTGTGTACATGTACCAACTCCCCACAATGAATGTGATCATTATTGATTGCAAACATGTACTCATAAAAAGAAAAATAAAATTACATATGTGATTTTCATTACTTTTCTACCAGACAGCCCAGTCCTGGTATGTCACCTTGTGATGGCTGCTTTTTTTAGTGTCGCTTTGGAACTGTGTACCTTCCTACCCTGGGACCTATGTTCACGGCTTTCTATTCTTAGAAGGACCTCCTAAACATTAATAGCATTCAGCTAATTCGGCAGGATGTGTCGGTTTATCTAGACTCAGGCTTCCTAAGTGTGAAATCAGCGGAGGCTCTGGGACCCCAACCTTAACTGGTTCTTATCTAAATACTTGGCCTCAGATGGTTCTCATTGTGTATTGAAGGTCAAATACACTAAAAGGGCATGTAGACTCAATTTGAGCCTTATTTTGCAGCCTGTTAAACCAAGAATCAAAGACACAGATTTCGTTAAGTTCACAAAATAAGGTCTCTTCTGGTTCTTCGGTCCTTCTTCACAGTGTAGTGGGACTGACTTTCACACAGGTGCATCACTGTGGAATGTGTTTCTCTTTCAGTGGCGTTTGCATTTAAATGCTCTGATCACATCTGGAAGGATACCCTAGGAGTGGGCAGCCTGGAAAGTTGGAAAAAGACCTCTATCTAGGAGGAGCCCCTCTGAGAAGCATGGAAGGTCCAAGACCTGATCCAAAGGGCTAAATGACCAATGTTAAAATGAAGCGATGGCCTAATTAATATGTGTGAACACTAGCTGAAAAAGTTAATACTACACACGCGCACACACACACACACACACACACACACACACACACACGCTTGGATAATTTTACGTACAACTTCATTTGTAGATAATGTCAAAAATTTGAGGCCTGAGCAGGGGATTTAGCTCAGTGGTTACAATGCTTGCCTAGCAAGCATGAGGTCCTGAGTTCGATCCTCAGTACTAGAAACAAAACAAAACAAAACAACCCTGAGGCCTTCCAGGAACATGAAGTTATGCTGAATGGTCCACTGGGCCCCACGATAATCCTTTCCTGGGACTCCTTACAATGTGGTTTGCAGGCTGCCAGTTTGTTTAGCCCTGCTTTGATTACAGTTCATACACAAAACTAGTCATTTTTGGACTGAGCAAGAATTCCCCTGGGCTTCCCACTGTGACCTCTGAGGGATGATCTTAACCAGTCTCCTAAGGAATTTCAGTGGAAGATCACCAGGCAGCTTTGGTGGAAGCCCAGCAATCTGGCTTTCACTTGAAGAACACATCTTTCCTCTTCTTTGTAGGTTCATATTTTAAAGTTTGAAACAACATATTTAGAGGACTATCTATTATTCTCCTCAACACCCTCTGATCAGGACAATAAATTTATTAAAATGTTGTTTAATGGCTTTTGATAAATAAGAAAGTAGTTCAAGCAGATTGTTGATGGAACAGTTTAGACCTGAACATCATCATTTCGATGTCACAGAATCTCAGACCTAGGAAGGACCTCCGAAATCATTGTGATTGTCTCTCTTATTGTATGGATGAGAGCTCACTCGTGCACAGGTGGGGTGATTTCGTTAAAGGCCACAAAGACAGTTAGTGGTTTACAGGGAACAAGATTCTAGTTTCTAGATTCCCATATCTTTTCATAATACTCAAATGTCATCAACTTGACACGAAGCCAAGCCAGAGAGGACTTCAGTGCGTACCAACTGGCCAGGTACACCAAGATAAACAAACCCCTAGTCTTGCCCTCAGAGGACTTTGGTATGAATTCATAGACATAACTGGGGCTGTGACTCCAGGACTTTTTCCTCATCTGGTTATATGGGCTTCCATCCTTGAAGGGATTTTTGCTTGTCTTTTCTTTACTGCTATATATCTCTCCCAGTGAAATATAATGTGCCACGTACATAACTTGAAAAATTTTGATAGCCACAAGAAAAAAGTAAAAAGAAACACAGGAACATAATTTTAATGATGCAGTTTTTGAACAAATGCATATAAAGTTTTATCATTTTAACAATGCAACTAATAGAGATGTTTTATTACTTCTTTTTTTCAGGGTACCTCTTTGAAATGTGATGTGCATTTTATACTTACAGCACCATTCAGTTTAGTGGTACCTCTGGTTTAGTGTACTAAAGCCACATGTGGCCATGGCTACCAGAATGGACCGTTAAGCTCTAGAAATGAGAAGAGTATGGGACACATTGTAGGAGCTCAAAAAACGTATGAATGGGTGGATAGACAGACAGAGCCCACTTAATAGGACACCTAATATAGCCACCAGAATCACACTTGGCCAAACAAGGCCACTGAAAGACGACTTACTCTGCAGTAGTTCATTTAGTTGCCTTTCTCCCAAATTAGAAACTAAGCACAGAGGCTCATCCAGGGAACAGACCCGGCCTATCCTTGACCATAGTTATTCCTGGGCTCAGCACAACCCCTGATACATTATTACATGTTCTCAGCAAATGTGTGCTGAGGGAAATGTCACCTTGCTAATTGGTAAGAACAGGGTAGAGGATCTGGAACTCCTGCCTCCTGCCCAGGGCTCTTTACACCATACCTGCTGTCATGAAAATTGATTTATTTTCTGGACCTGGAAGAGTGTATAACAATCACATCAAGGACATGCTGGTGGGGTGCAGATGCTGATTACTATTTAAATTTCTCTGTGAGTAGGAGTCCAGTGGGCAGAGTTGAAGTCCTTGTGTCGAGATCTGAGTTCACCTGCCATGGGGATGCAGGGTGCCTTTTACACAGCAGAGGACAGGCACTTGCTACCCTCTTTCCTTTTAAACAAACATACATTTGGGGGTGTGCTTGAGGCTCACTAAACCTTCATCCTCAGCCACAGGGGGTCAGATGCAGGGAATTATACCTCTGAACGTCTCTCTCCCTTCATTATGTCATCCCACATGCCTGCTCTTTCCCTGTTCTTCAGACCCCAGCCAAGAGTAACACGTAGGATGCCTCGCTGGACCTGATCTGTACATCCAGAAGCACCCTTCTCTTGGTGAGACAGGGTCTGATTTCCATCTCTGCCCCTGTAATGATTGCTCCCTACTTGTTTTACAATATAGTGCATTTCAAGAAAGAAGTTGTTGGGGCTGGGGATTTAGCTCAGTGAATAGAGTGCTTGCCTTGTAAGCACAAGGGCCTGAGTTCAATTCCCAGCACCACAAAAAAAAAAAAAAAAAAAAAGTTGTTTCTAAGGATGAAGTGACTATAAAATATCTGAGCTCAGACTGACCTTAGATATCTCCTGAAGGAATTTTGTAAACCCCGGTTATCTGCATATCATCTAATAATCTTTGTTGTAGTTACTGTTGCATTCTTGGTGATTTATTTTCTTTAAGTCTTTCTGATTTCTAATGTTAAGTACGCTGATTTTTGAAGGAAGGTAATAATACTTGAAAACATAAACACAACAGGTACATTGTGTATTTTCCCCAAGTAACATAACCTCATAGTTATTTTAGTATAATCGTAACATTTAATATTTATAAATAGCTCTCTATGGCTATACAGTCTTTGTGCATCTCCTAAAATAAACCATGCTTCTATTAGTGGCATACATATCTCACTTTTAAAGCATTTTTCTCAGCTATTACCCTCATTAGACACAGCCTGAGAATGAGGCAGAGGGAAACAGCCTTTGTCTCTATATGAGTTTTACCAAGATTTGGTGGCAAAGCTGCCTCAGTACTCAGATTTGCGATTCTAAAACCAAAATTCATATTCTTCTCCATTTGCAGCAGCTGGGGGTGGGGTATACTTCTTGCACCAGTTTGATGTTGGGTAATAGAGGCTTGAGGTTCACATTTAAAACAGGCTCAAATCCCAGCTGTACATTTACTGTTGTACCAGTTTATTCCAGGTTTATGCCTGATCCCCACCCCCATCCCATTTCCTTTCAGGAAATGGAGTTGCGGGACATGAGCATTTTCAGATATTCTAGCAGAGCTTTCCAATGAAATATATGCAAGCCACATAGGTCATTTTAAATTTTACAGTAGCCATATCAAAAAAGCTGTAAAAAGAAAGAGATAAAATTAATTTTAATTATATACTTTGTTAAACTCATTATATCCAAAATACTCTCATTTCTGCACACACAATCAATACAAAATTATTAGTTTCCTTTCTTTCATGCTAAATTTTCACACTCTAGTGTGCATTTTATATTTGCAGCATATCTAAATTCAAGTTCTGAATTTTTATCCTGTAACTTGATCTGAATAGAGATTTCATAAAATTGATACAATTGAAAGTCTAGATTCAGATAGCTAAAATTTTCAAATATACTTAAAATTGTTCCATTAACTGAAATAACAGCTTTTAAACTTAAATTTACATTATTCAATGTCAACCAAAGTTAAAAATTTAATTCCTCACCACGTCGGCCATATTTACAGCTCTGGACAATTACATGCGACTAATGGCTAACGTGTGAGACAGCTGATGTCCATCATCTAACCTTGATTTTATATTTCTTCTATTGTAAAAGTCATTATCTAGGTTGAATTTAAACATCCTTAAAATACTTCTCCCCATGGTAGTTTATGTGACAATCACAACCATCTACCATACATGCTGGACAAATATGAATGTCCCCGTTGCGGAAATGCCAGAACTAATGCCCAGGAAGCCTAAATGGCTACTGTGACATTTAAACTTGATCGCTTGATCCTGTCGACTTGGCTGGCTTAGGAGCCACCCCAGGGATTGGCGGAGAACATTTTGGGCGTGTCTGGGTGGGCACGGAGGCATGACTTGGGGTGCTCTATCCCTCACCCCTTCCTCTCTGTCCCTGCGGCCCTGCTCTGTTTCCCAGCTGTCACGATCTAATCATTTGTACTCCACCAGACTCTCTCACCATGATGCTTCTGTTTGGAGCCAGCTAACCACCTACTGAACCAGCCAAAACCAAGAGCTAAATTAAACCTCTCCTCCTCTAAATTGTGGGTGTGAGGTACTATGTGTCAGCAATGGGAAAGTTGGATGATCCAGCTAGTCTGAGGTTTCATAGGTAATAGATGGCTGTTAGCCTAGTATTCAGGGTTGCTACTTTCCTGAACAGAGCTCAGCTCAGAATCTTCAAAGAAAATTTCAAATTTATCTACTATTTAAAGAACAGTTAAAGACTAACCCACCAAATTCATTCCTTTAAAATACTCATTTTATCTCATACTCGGTGTTATGTGTTAATAGTATGAGCCCATCATTTTTTTTCCTTTTAAGCCAGAGTGAAAGGAGAGAAGGTTATTGGCAAAACGCTGAACTAATTAGCTCCACTGCAGGTTTACTTAGAAGGCTCATTTTAGCAGCTATATTATTTAAACATCAGATAACTGATTTGTTAATAACTTTTTTCTTCCTCTAGTGAGTATAATTTTCTTCTCTGGGGTTCAAAAAGGTAAAACTTTCCCTACATAGAGTCCTGATTGTAGTGTTCAGTCTTTGATAAGGTTTATTCTTATGCCAGGTTTTCTGGTTTTCTTACTCTTTTCTTTTCTTGCCCCTAGGTTGCAGGGTATGTGGGAGTGCTAATCTATATGGGATCTTTTTTTTTTCTTCTTCTGTTTGTCTTCCTTTGACTATTTTCTCATGTGAAGGCAAATACAATAATAACATCTTACTCTCTAAAGCTCTTTTCATCCTGTTCGAGTTCCAAGTGCCACAGAACACATTGCATTTCAAAACTTATGGAAATGCAGTATTACAGGTTACAAATTCAGACAACATGAAAAGTCAGACACACAGAGCCCTTGGAACACATTAATTCACTCACCACATGCCCTGTCCCTCTGAGCAGCTACAATTAATTGTCTTCAAGCAAAGCCAAGCCTTTTGCTAAAGGTAGCACAGACCTTGTTAAGAGAAGAGGAATGATGTTTATTTATGTGTCTACATTTCCATGTGATTACTGGGAGCCCACATAGATCAGTAGGGCTCAAACCAACACAGTTAGAAAGAGGAGCTTGTACTCTGCCTGCAGTTTTGCCAGCAAAAGGAACATTCACATCTTTAGTAAAGTACACATCTCTGGTCCCATTTTTCCAGGGCTTGGGTCTCCAGGTTTCTTTGAAAACTGAGAAAACCTTAACTATAACACTTCTGAAGAATAAAACTCAGACTCTCCTACCACTTGTGTGGGCCCTACTTGAATACCTGTAGTAGTCTGCCTCGTCTCAATCCATTGTTGTTCTCACCCACCCTGCCCAACCTCTCCCCCTTAGCCACTTGTGCACTCTATGCTCAGCCACATTGGGATGCTCGCCTGGACCAACCTCCTTCCAATCTCCAGGCACTTAACTCACGCTCTTCTATCAGTGTGTTAGTGGCTGGTTGCTTCTAGTCTATTGGGCTCTGGCTCAAATAGCATCTCAAAAGGGTCTTCTCTATTCCAATAGAACAGAGAACAGAGAATAGAATAGAATAGAATAGAATAGAATAGAATAGAATAGAATAGAATTCTCTATACCAATTTTTATTATTTTCTGGTATCATTGTTTCTTTTGCAACTCTTTACTGTGTACCTTTTGTTTTGCTGAGTTAATTCATTTTATTATTTACTGCTTTACCTTCCTCAGTGGAGTGAAATTTTAGATATAAAACTGAGTGTGTAGGGGAGCCCCCAGAGTCCATTCTCCTCAATGCATAAAGAGGCTAGGGCTCATCTCAGTGGTCTTTAGTTATTACACATATAAGTGTTTAGGGTCCAAGAGTGATTTTTTTATCCCACCATCCATACCGGAAGGGAGTGACTTAAAGAGTAGGAACTCTCCCCTCCTCTTCTCCAGTTCATCGGTGGATGAAATTTTTGCTCAACTAGTCACGTTGATGAGAAATATCCAGGGAGATTGTGAAACATTACATTTTCCATTCAAATCCCTGACGTTGTTTTATCCAGTAGTATTTCTTCTGAAAGTATCTTATCCAACTTTCATATTAATAACTAATTTTTAAATTATATGTAACAGAAAGGAAACTCTAAATTGAAAAGGAATCAAAATAAGTCCCTTTCACTATGTATTAGTCCTAAGTCATGGTTCAAGCTACATTTTGGCAGAAGAAATAAGCTTACTCTTCAGTAGAGTCGTGTCAACTGTGAGGGAGAGAGACGTGAAAGAAGAGAGAGGAGAAAATTTACCACTGTTTAAAGTCAGTACTTTTGGAGTCCTTTCACTTTTATTTTTTTAGCTCATATTTGTGTGAAGCTAGTTAAAATGTTATCATCTGGGCGTTTCACCTGAACATTGTGGGACGTAGATGGACAAGGAAAGATTTGTTTGAGCTGATTCATGGATGCATTTCTGTTGTGTGAGTTTCACTTGGACTTCACCTTGAGTGTTTACTCTGATTGGGAATAACTGTGGAGATGATTATTATGAAGGATTCTGAAGCTGTATCGGGGATTTGCCAGAAAATGTGGTGACTGATTGACAGTGTTTGTTAAGGACACGACAGTGGCGCTGGTAAAAGAATGGTACACAAGGCATGTAATCTAAATCTTTCATAAATACAAGGCTCAAAAGCACTACCCTCTGAGTAATTTGGATTTTGAGTCACTGGAACACCTGAATTCTGTTTCTTATTTCTCTAGTAATGAGTAGTGTGATCTTCAAAAGGTCACTTCCTCCTCAAAGGTTATTGCGAGTCTGTAAAATCAGAATCTTGGCTCAGATGATTGATAAGGCTTCATTCTGCTGAAATCATCTGTGATGTTATAGGAAGTTTATAGCGACTGTATTATTTGAACAAGCATACTCTTACATAATGTTCCATTCCATCCTGATATACCAGCACTCTTTTTTACTCCAATAGATTACGTAAGTAGGATTTTTACTTAAATAAATAATAACTATTTAAAATACCAATAGCAACTCGTTTGGTGTAAAATTAGAAGTCTGTCATGTGTTTGCTCTAACACATATTGGGAAGCAGTCACATTCTTGTTTCCTCATGTTGACAACAGTTGACCTAAACAGTCTACCGTGTGTATTGAGCATATACTCATGATCATGAATGCAGGAGGGAGTCAGAGAGGAAAATGTACAAGGAAAGAGGATCTACAAACACAGTGATTCATAAAGTTACGAGGAACTTTTTCTTATGACAAAATAGAGCATATACATTACAGAAAGATTAGGAAACACAGAGAAGGAAAGAGTCAGCTTGTATGTGTAGCCCATGATATCAGGAATCACATCTACCTTGCCAATCACTGTGTCACCGATGATTTTCAGACTTCCTGGGACTAACTAACAAATAGATTCTGAATATATGAATAAGTAAATGAATGCCAGCAAGAAGTGTAAAAAAAAAAATCCTCGCCTAGTCCTGAAACACAAAGATAACCAGTGTTAACAAGTAGTATATTCCCATGACTTTTCATTGGCAAACATACGCATGTGTCTTTTTAAAAACCATCTTCACTGAGGTATAACTAATATATAAAATAGTCACTGATTTTGAATATCTGCTCTAAGAGTTTTGACAAACACATACAATCTTTTAACCACCACCAACTACGAGATAAAGAATGTGATTTCTTCACATTCAGTAAGCCCCTTGTGTTTCTTTGAAGTAAACCGCCTCTCCATTCCTCTGGCTCTTTGCAATCTCTGATCTGATTTCTTGCATGATAATTTTGCATTTCCTTGAGTTTTGTGTTAATGGAATCAAGTGGCATGTCATCATTTGTGTCTGACTTCTTTCATACAGTGTAAACATGTTGAGATTCATCTGTGCCTGTTGTATATCACTAGTTTGTTCCTGATCATTTTTTTTCTTTTATGATCTTACAACAATTTTTAATGGATAATTCCCCAGTTAGTTCATGGATGTTTAGTAGGTTATTTTCAATTTCGGCTTTTGTTATGAAGTTGTTATTAACATTCCTCTAGAATTCTGTACATACATCTTTTCATTACAGTGAGTAAATATCTAAGCATGAGAATGCAGAATTAAATTTTAACTTTCTAATCAATTACTGACTGTTTTTCAAAGTGGTTTTTTCAGTTTGCGTTTCTGCTAGCAATGTGTGAGAGTTCCACTTGCTCCGTATTTTCAGCAGAGACAAACTCAGGTTGTCCTGATTTTTAACTTTAGTCACTATTAATGAAAGAGAAGTCCCACCTGGTTGCTTCAGTTTGTGCTTAACTAGTAACCGATGGTGCTGGGCTTCTTTTCCTGGGCTTATTTGCGAAATGTATGTTCTTCTTTAGCAAAAGTCTGCTTAGGTGTTTTGTTTTTAATCGTTTGCTTTTATAAAAAATGTAGCTGTTTGTCTTTTTTAGGGTACTCAATGGGTTATTTCCAAGTCTCTCGTCACATACTCACTTATATATCTTTCCTCAGTGTGTAGTTTGGTTTTTTGGTTATCATGAGAATATCTTTGAAGGGGTGAAAAATTTTAATATTGATGAGGTCCTATTTGAAAATTCTTTGTGGTATGACCTGGGAGGGAGAATTTCTGTAACCCAAAGTTATCATAGCATGATTTAGTTATTTTATTTTCTAATCTCTTTCTTTCTTCTTTCTCTCTCTCTCTCTGATTTTGTCTCATTGAAAATTCTCAAATACCAGTATACTAGTGACTGGAATAATAAAAACAAACATTCTAGCTTTATTTCCACATCGTGGCTAATAAAGTTAGTCTTTTATCAGAAGCTGATAGTTACAATTTTTTTTTGTTCTTTTTTTTGTAAATACCATTTATCAGATTGAGAAATTTCTTTTTCCCCTCATTTGCTGCAAGTTTCAGTCAGTAATAGATGCTGCATTTTTCAGATGTTTGTTCAGCACTGATTGAAGCAATCATACGAGTTTTCTTGTTGGTCTATCGGTTTTTGCTTCATGCTTTTCAAAGTTTTTATGAGGTGCATGTCTATTGATAGGTTATTTTTTCAATGAAAGAACACCTTTATTATTATAAAATGTGTCCTCGTGTCCCTTTTTCCCTTGGTAAGATTCTGTGACTAAATCCTGTTTTATTTGATGATTAATTCAGATACTCCAGGGTTCATTTTTTAGTGTAAATGCAGACAATTTTTTCCATTCTCTTACTTTGCCCTATTTTTGCCCTTAAATTTAAGTGGTTGTAGGTATCGTATAGTTAATTCTTGCCGTCTTTTATGAGGCCAGTCTATTATGTATGTTTGATTTCTCATTTAGAGTTTGATTATTTATACTTAATTTAGTTATTGATATAGATGAGTTTATAGCTACTGTTATGCTGTTTTCCATTTGTGCCATCTGTTCTTGTTTACTTTTTCCTTTTATTTTCTGAGTCTTTCATAATAATTGAGCATTTTCTGTGGTTCTTTTTCATCTGTTTATAAGTTCATCCATCATTTTAGTGTCTGGTTGCTGTGAGGAATACAATACATATCTTTAACTTATTGCAGTCTACTTTTAAGTACAATACCAAATCAGATACGGTGTAAAAATCTTAAAATGTGTACTTTCTTTTCCCTTATTCTAGCCTTTATGCTACTATTTTCATACATTTTTATTTCTATTAGTATTATAAACTACACAAAACATTGTTAATGTGTTTTATTTTGAACAATCATTTAAAATATTGGAAAAATTGGAAAAAAGGTTCCTAGGTTTCAGAACCAAAAAGAGGATTAGAAAAATATATATTGCCCACTTATATTGTGATCTAGTGACTCTTTATTGCATTGTGTGGATTCAATTATCTGTCTGCCATTTCTAGGTAAATGGATGCATCTTTAGACCATACTCTTAAGTGAAATAAATTGGACACACATGTTTAAATACCACATCGTTTCTCTGGTGTGAGAAGCTGAAAGTATAAATAAAGACTAAAATGTATTACAATGGGAAAGGGAAGAAACTGTTCAAATGGCAAGGGGCACAAGGGAGGGGGGGAAAGTACTAGAGGGACAAGAAAAAAAAGAGTAGAAAAAAGAACAGAAACAAAACTTTTGTAATAAGGAAGGGAAGAAGGGTAGAAGGGAAGGGAGGGGAATGGGGAAAAAAAGAAGCAGCAAGATATATCATGTACAGGTACAAATTCCCTATGATGAATGTTATTATATATATATCTAAAATGTACCACTGAAATAAAATTTTAAAAAAGTATATGTCTGGTACAGAGTTCCTTGCATCTGAAGGACTTTCTTTAATATTTATTATAGAGCAGGTTGGCTAGCAACAAGTTTTCTCAGTTTTCTTGGTTTGAAAAAGTCCTTCATTTTTTAAAAGTTTATTTTCACTGGATACAGAATTCTGGCTTCGTGGCAGTTTGCTTTTCCCACCTTAAAAATGTGGTTCTAGCCAGGTGTAGTGGTGCATGCCTGTAATCCCAGCACTTAGGAAACCGAGGCAGGAGGATTGCTGTGAGTTTGAGAGTCCAGCCTGAACTACACAGTGAGACCCTGTCTTAAAAAAAAAAAAAGATTATATTGTCCCCAGTCTCTAATAAGTTGTTTGCTGTAATTCTTATTTTTAATATTTTGAGAGTGCCTTTTTCTATGACTTCCTTTAATAAATAATATTTTTTACAGTTTTCAGCAATTAGATTATGATATGGCTAAGTTTGGTCTTCTTAAGTTTCTTCTTGCTTTGGATTTGGTGATGTATAGTTTTCTATAAATTTGGAGACTAAAACAACTAGTTTTTTCACTTTTTTCTGTTCCATTACCCAGGCCTTTGTATTCTGATGATTCACACATCAGTCATTTCTTTTTCATTATTTTTTCTTTCCTTGGTGCTTTATTTTGGAAATTTCCCCTGCTAGGTCTCAGGTTCATTAACCTCTTACTTGGCAGTAACTAATCAAGTCTATCTTTCATTTTAGAGAACAAATTATATGTTTTTAACTTCTTTGCATTCAAATTTCATTTTCCACATTGCAATTCTGATTCTATTAATTTATTCTTTCTTCTGGTTATTATCATCGTTTTTGGCTGTTTGTATGACTGTTAATTTTTTATATGATGCTAGATATTGCGAGTTATTATCACTGTATGCTGAATATTCTGTAAAGTGTGTATCAGGTTTGTATTGCATGTTCTTTGTGCTGACATATATTATTGCTTTTGAAATTTGGTTTATTTCTAGACTTGCTTTTTGGAGAAGGCTTATTGTAACTGATCCACAGCAGTATTTATTCAGAGACTAGTTTAGTTTCACACTTAAGGCACCACCATTCTCAGAAGTTGGCTGCTGCCTCACAGACTAGTGGTTGTGCTTCAAGGAATGAGGCCAGACTTTCCACCTGGTCCTCTACAAGCTCCAGAAAGGGCGCACCTTGCTGCCCTTATGTGTCCTATCTTTGGTTTCCATTTTTGTCATTTTCATATATATAGATCACACGCAGTTAAAAACATGAGAGGAATTCCCTGGGATATCTAGAGATCTTTCTCTGTATAACTCTTTTCTTTCCAGTACTATGCCTGAAAATTCTAGTTAACTGATCCTTCCTGAACTACAATCTCCATCCCTTCAATTTGGTGGACGTTCCAGGCCCAAATCCTTTTCTCCTCCTTATTTTACAACCTGTAAAGTGCCCCTAGTTGCAATCAGGGGCAGTCATAGTGCTAACTTTACAAATCACACTACCTGTTGATTGAAATCTTGTTCTTAATTTTTTTTTAATTTTAATGAGGTTTCAATTCTCATAGCTGTGAATGTGGAAGTCTTAAATACACACATTTTGAAAGCGATCATATTATTCCTGTTGTCTTAGAGTTTTTTTATTTTCCAACTTATTGTGATCTTCCTAGAATATTATGTGTACTTCAAAATCTCAGTTTTAAATGCTTTGGAGTAGCCTACGTATTCATTTAATCAATAGTTTATGTTTATTCATAGAGGTAATTTCAGCACCAAAAATAATGTAATTAACATCTGCATACTTTTTTAGCAGGGTGGGGTGGTGCACACTATAATCCCAGCACTCAGTAGCCTGAGGCAGGAGGATCATAGTGAGTTCAAGGCCAGCCTGAACTACAGTGAGACCCTGTCTCTACAAGCTGATATATATCAACATCTAAATTATCACTGCCGATAGAGTCGGATTTCAGAATTACTAAAAAGGAACCACAGAATCTTTACTAGAGGTACAGTTTCTTCAGGACTAGATTGTTTAACAGGTTTGAAAAGAGGTGTGGAACAGAGGCACTTAACATACAATTTCAAAAATGCCATGTTGCTTGAACAATGTCCACTAGACCTCTTTGGGCAAACTCTACATCAGATTTTATAATTCTACCTTTAATATTATAAGAAAAACAGGGTGATACAGGAAAAACATATGGTTAACTTTAAAATTTATCTTCTCAGGCATGTTCTTGCATTATAATTAACTTAGTTCAGTGTTCTTCGCTTTTGTCCTCTGTAACTACTGTACTTTAGAAAAACTTTTTAAAGAGTTTTTTTTTTAAGAAAATACAAGTTTTAGTGATACACTTGATAGTACATACCCTGCAATAAAAACACCCTAAGAAAGTGCTCTTTGTACTCATAAATGACATACATTATTACATCTATCGGATATGTTTGCTATTCCCTACATACATAAGAAACATGCTGAAGGAGGAGAAAAATATGGAGAAGCAGAATTTTGGTGTTCTCAAAATTTATAATGGATTATCTTTCAATTTCAAAGTTGTATGTTTGCCTGCTCCTGGAGATCACTACTCTCAAATATAAAATCATATAAGGAAAGAACTGCAAAGAGACTTGCTGAGCTGACATGACAACACAACAATGTACAAGGTATTATTCACATTTTATACCTAAGGAAATGAGGCTTGTGTTATGGTTTGTGTCTAGATGTCCCCTCAAAGCCTCAAGTGGTAAGAGGTTGCTGGATCTAGAGTGTGTGATGCTGGGATTAGAGGGGTGTGATTACTAAATCAATCCACTGATTGGTTTAGCACCATCCTAATCCTAGCAGCCTGGATAAGATATAAAATACAGGAAGAAGCTGGTTAGCCCCCTTGCTTGGATTCCTTGCTTACCTGGCTGTGTTCTGCCTGTCTGCCATGCCACCCTGCCTCGGACCCAGCTGACTGTGGACTGAAACCGCTACAAACTGTGAGCTGAATAAACCTTTCTTCCCCTAACTTTGGGTGTCTGGTATTTTGTCTCAGCAATGAGAGAAAAGTAACTAAGACTGCTTGGATAAGTAAAAGAAACCTCTGACTGCATATGAGGAAAGTAGAAGATACAATATAAATGCAAGTCTCCTCATTCTGAATTCAATTAACTGTCCTTTGCCCCACTGTGTACCATCTTTTGAAAAATAATAGCTCATGTGTAATATATTTGGACAACACATTCAGGTAGCCTGCCACACCAACAAAAAATCCAACAAAAAATTATCGTTTCTACAACAAATCACATTAACGCAATCTATGCTGATAAAAACAGCCATATTAGAATGTAAAGGAGATGACACATCATCCGACGCTCTCTGCCATTTGCTTTTCCTTCTTTCTCTCACTTCAGATATGTGAGGTCAGAGGGAATTAACTTTTCATTTTCCTATTAAGGAGGGGAGATTTGTGGAGAAAAGCATGCCTATAAGAATAGTATGAAAGTGGGATAGAAGGAGGGAGGGAGAAAAGTTGGAAAACTGAAAAATCTTTGGGAAAAATTTCAAATCTCTGTTGCTATCTGCCAGTTAATCATACAGAACAGGCAGTGAAAAACTGGACTAGATTCAGTGAGTGACCTGGAGATGAGACTCTCCATTTTCCATTATCAACTCAGCCAGAAATGTTCTCTCCCTGGAGCCATCCTTAAGCAACTTGCTATCTCTCTCCACCTGCCTGGTTTGTAAACACAGATCCAGACAGAGAGGTGTGCAGACCCAGTGTTCTCTTCCCAAAGGGCAAACTATTTTTGAACTGCATCAAGCAGAGTGCAGGGGCCAAAAATGGTTGTAGTAAATAAAATAACAATATTAAATCCTGTTCACAGACCTGCAAGTGATGGGTATAAGGAGATAAGAAGACGAAGAATCAGAATGGAAAATCTTTAGCCTACTGGCTAGAGTTAAAGAAACGCATTTCAGAGAGATGCACTTTGATGTAGGAGAAAGAGCATGAATTTGACAGTAGAGACACCTGTATGTATGCCTCCCAGTCTACAATTTCCTTTTTTTTTTTTTTCAGTACTGGGAATTGAACCCAGAAACCCATACATGCTAGGCAAGCACTCTACTACTGAGTTACATTCCTGTATCTACCCCCGACTTTTAAAATTTGGAGACAGAGTCTAAGTTCCCCAGACTGGCCTCCCACTGTGAGCTTCCTGACTCAGCCCCTCAAGGAGCTGGGATTACAGGCATGTGCGTCATGCTTGGGTCTTGCGCCATGTCTCTTGGCCGGGTGTGGCACACCCCTCAACTCTACTGGCCTCAGGTGGCATGTCGAATGGGAATGCAGTTCCTAATGTCATGAAAGAGTTACTCTGGATAATAAAATGAGAGTAAATGAGAGTGTGCTCAGTTAACACTTATCACTTACCTTCTACTTTTTCTTCGGTGACTTGACTAAGTCATTCTGGTTTTGCATCCACTTAAGGTGACCACTGCCATTTCCAATATCCTTTAGAGACCACATTAACAAAGAGTAAAATGAAATGGATAGAAGTAATTATACAATCATTATAATAAATCCCACGGATCGAAACTATAATCATTTCAATAGCAAACCAACATAAATATTAGGATAGACATTTTTCATTCCTTTTCCACACTCGGTCTTAAATATCTGATGTGTATTTCACACCTGCAGAGATCGCAGCTTAGACCGGCTGCATTTTAGTTGTTCAGTGACCACAGGTTCTGACCGCTGCTCCATCTGACAGCTAAGAAAAAGGACGACACCACCTCTTTGTTGGGGTCTGGAGGGTTTCCTGTTACTCTTGACTCACAATGACCGTGACGTGTCCTTGGGACACTCCTTAATTCTGCTACAGTCCCAGGGTTTTAATGTGTCTTTGTTTTTCCTGATATGTGGGATTCAAACATCAGAATGAAAATGAGATGGGATAGAATGCAAGACTTGACCTTCAAAGACCATTTTTTCCTAATTCAGTGTACCACGGATACTTTTGAAGGCATCCCCTTTCATTCAGATAAAAGAAATAAATAAAAGTTAGAAAGGAATGGTAAGACCAGATTAGGACCCCTGGGCCCTTTGTTCCCCATCCAGCACCATTCATGAGTCAGAATGCTTTCAGAGTCCAAGCGATTCTGTTTGTGCAGCATGAATACAGATGCACCCAAGAGTGTAAGACCCTTGCTCAGTCTACCGTAACCTGAACTTGGCAGGCTCACTAAGGCATGGAGGATTATGCGGTTTAAATTGGATGAGAATGGTGATGCTTGTTAAAAAATAACATTAACCACAAAAAAATCAAAAGCAAAAATTAAGACAGAGACTTCTCTCTCCGCAACTGAGATAACATTTTATCCCAAGTCTCTCAACTAAACTGAAGATCTCCTAGAACCAGACGGTCTTACTTGGATCTGTTATTCCTGAAATCACATAGCTGCTCATGTGTAGGAAGGTGCTCTTGAATTTCGAAGAGCATAAAAGCCTTGGAAGGGTCTCGATTCCCCTACATTTCTGCAGAAGACTTTTGTGAAAGTGAGACCACAAACCTGTAATCGTTTAGTAGGCAGGTAGTTGATTCAATGATATGATGTAAGGTAGACAGCAACTTCCCAGGAGACAGGAGTTTGTGCAATAAATTCTGAGCACATTTGTAGAGGAGCTGCACTTACAGGGGTATTTGTTTGCAGAGGGAAACACAGTCCACATTTCACTAGAGACCAAGGGAGCAGCAGATATCAATGCAGCTTTCCATGCACATATTCAGTAAGATTGAGCTTATGATGAACAGTCATATGCATTTCAACTTGAAAATAATAAATGCTGTAAATACTTGAAGATGGGCTGGAAAAGGAAAAAAAAAAACAACAAAAAAATACCTTTCAGCCTCTTCCCAATTCACATGTTGGGTTTTGTGCCAACAGTGAGAGAAGCAAGGAACCAAGTCTGATTCCAGCTCATCGATCAAGGGATTTTGCAGTAAGTCTTTTCTACAGAATATCAATGGGAAACGGAGAGTCCCTTGCTCAGGGAACCTGTTCACTGTCTTCAAAGAAGCTTTGAAAAGCAGGAGGGACATATGTTGTCCTACCCTGGGTGGCTTCTTGGGGACCTGAGGAGTCAGCCAGAGCTGGAACACGTGCAAGACCTTTTTCCAACTCTCAGGTGCATTTAAGTTTAAAGGTATTTTTTTTTTAACAGAGTGAATAAAAAATGCCTTCTCTCTCTCACACACATCCCTGACCTTCTCCTTTGGATACTGTAAGAATGGTAATTTGTATACAATAGGGGTATTTCTCATTTGGACTAATTGTCACATTCCAGGTTAATACACAAAACTGGAAATATATTCTGGTTGCACCGTATAGCGTAAAGTTTTGTAATGACCTTGCAGGCAGAAATAAAGGAAAAGAAAAAAGTAAATTAGACTAAGTGTCTGTGAACGCAGGTGTGTGATTTTTTTTTTTTATTCACTCACTCATGTTGAATGAGTGAGCCGTCCAATGTCGAATGCATGTTTATACCAGACTGTGCAGTGGGCTGTGGGTTGTAATCCTGAATTTCTCACTTATAAGCCACCAGGGTCAGGACACTTTCTTAGCTTCCTTGATGCACAATCTGATGTATTCATTTGTTAGACTGTGAATTAGGTGTGTGAGGTAACGTGCCAAGCTATTGTGTTTTTATTGCTCACTGATTTCTTTAAGTACAGTCGAGCTAATATTGCATGTGGGAAAAGTGAGACCCACAGAGGTAAAGCAACCTGTGTGAAGTGAACTAGGGGCAAAGATAGAATTTGAACCAAGTTCATTTTGCTACAATGCTCTTAATGTCTATACAAAAGTCTTGATAATCACATGAAACAGTTATCCTATAATGTTTTAGGGTGATATAATTTATTTTATGTATCAACTTTAAATATCTCTATGGAAATTTAGGAATTTCAGGACTGCTTTTATGAGCCGTCGTTAAGAAGACTGGCAGTGACCTGCGAGGGTACAAAGTGGATATCAGCTAGTCCTCCACAGGCCCAATAACTCACACTGGAATCTCTTGCAATAGAGTTGAGATCTTGGCAGTCGAGTTTGTTCGGCTTCTGGTCCCGGATGTGGAGTTCCTGGATGGATGGGACCCAACAGGCTACCGTGCAGCATTAGTTCCTGTGTACAGGCTAGAGCTCGCAGACACACCACCTGGCAGAAGGAGAGATTTCTTCACTCCTTTTTCTCAGAACTGAGGTCCATAGGGATTAAATAATATTCTCAGGGTCTGTCTGAGGGTTCTCTAGGTGTTTTAAGGAGCTTTTCTGTGACCGGACACAATATCTAACACCCACAAATTAAAAGAGGCGAGTTTAATTTGGCTCACATTTTAAGTGACTCGATCCATGCTCAACAGGCTCCAAGGGGGAAACATTATGGTAGAAGTCCATGGCAGAGCAAAGACGTTCATTTCATGATGGCTAGAAAGCAGGGCTGGGGAACAGTGCCAGAGAGGCAAGGACCAGTGACCAGACACAGACACCAAGGCTATGTCTCCAAGACCCACCCGGACACCCAGAAGTGTGGCCCACCAGTCCCCCAAATGGGTCGCAAAGGCAGTCATTTTGACTCTCCACCCTAAATGCCACATCAGGGAAATATAACTAATTAGATATGTGATAGATAGCTATATGGATAAAGGTACTGGCTCATGTGATATGGAGGCTGACAAGTCTTAAGGTACTGCATCATGATTTGACAAGCTAGAGATCCCCGGATAGCTGATGGTGTGGTTCAAATCTGAGCCCAAAGATTAAGATGCAGGAGATCTGATGTTTTAAATCCAGAAGTAGGAAATAGCCAAGATCCAACTTGGAAGGCAGTCAGATAGACAAATTTCTTTCTTACTAAAAGGAAATAGAGAGAGGATGGTCAGCTTTTGTGGTATGAATGCCTTCAATTGATTGGGGGAAGGCCCACCTACATTATAGAGAACAACCTGCTTTACTCCATTTAGTGATTTGAATGTTAATCTCATCCAAAACCCTTGCTGAGATATTAAAAATGATATTGTACCAAATTCTGGACACCCTAGTTAAGTTGATATATAAAATTAATCGTCACAGGTCTACACTATTGAATGAGAGAAAAAAAGGACAAAAAACAGATTCTGGATTCAATTTTTGTGTTCTTTTTACACACTGATTTCATAGATCTCTAAACATATTTAATAGAAGTAGCCACCTGCATCCATTAAATAAATCACTATTTTGAAGTTCTTGATAGAGATCAAAGAGTAGGAAAAAATGTCATAAATAGGTTACAACTAAGTGTTTCATTGGTATTTTCAATATGTAAATACAGAATTACACAGTTTTTATTTGATCTGGGGAGAAAATACAATTAAAAAGTACATTTGTAGGTTCCAATTCCTGATCATATTCATTTTCTCTGGTTCTGTCTGATGGTTGTGAGTTTGGGCATGTAAAGTTAAAAATTAGAATCAGTTTTTTTACTATCTATAGTAATGGTTAATCACATTAGTAAAATATTTCATGATTACTTATGACTATTGAATTGTAAAATCTGTATGGTTCGGCTGTATTTAAGAATCTTTCTGAGAAAACATTCTGAAGCAATCCTGAAAAAGATGTAAGAAAAAGTATTATCTCCAGGTACTGATGAAGCTATTGGAACTTGAGATAGTTAACTACTTCAGGTTTTATCCAGAGCTCTGCAGTGAAAGTCTTAAGAATATATTGACAACTTAAAAGTATTTGTGTGTTTTCTTAGGTGTAATTTTTTGTTTTTATTTTAAACCAAGAACATGTATTGGTACATTCTTCATACAATGGTCTCATTCTTTACAATTATTCTGTACCTATACATGATGTATCTTGGTTCTCCCCCCTCTCCCCCGCCCCTTCCCTCTGCTCCCTCCCTCCCTATTTACAGCAGGTTCATTTATCATTTTCCATATTTTCCCTTTCCCCTCTCTTTCCCCTG
>PVJO010024237.1:0-24701 GCA_004026905.1 Hystrix cristata | reverse complement strand
TTGACCTGAAGCCCTTCTCATGCTACGAGTGGAAGTGCTCTCTCTCTTGGGAGAAACGGATGAGCACACAGGCATCGGGCCTAGCACAGAGCCCAGGTACCAGGCTGTTCATTCCCTGGCCTGTCTTTTCTTCCGGCCTGGGAGGGTCAGAGGAATCTTCAAAAACAGTAACGTTAATGCCAGACGTGATGAAGGTAGATGGAGAGTAGGGTGGGTATTCTGGGTGGAGGGAAGAGTCTAAAGAAAGATGAAGAGGCAGGCATTTGGAAAGGTGGCTTTCTCCTCTACAGCTACTTCTAGGCTCCCCACCTTTATACAGAAACACCTGTTCTCCTGTGATCACTCACCACCACCATCTACGTTTCCCCACACTATGTCTCAGCTCTGGAGGGCTTCCTAGAGTGTGAGATACTTTGCTGAGTACCTAGCATTTTCTTACTTCACCTACTCAAGTCAAAACAAAGAAACCTCAATAATTTAACTCTGGGGAATAAACTACAAATACCTCAATTAATTTTAAAAAAAAAAGTACACCATCTCCAAAATGATACTCTTCAATTTTGACCACATTCCAATTGGACCCCATGTGATAAATCTAATGTAACACTTATAAAGAGCTCATTTGACAGCACTTTCATGGAATATATATTTATATATGCCAACAAGGTCAGTAGAAATGATTTTATTTGGAAAATTTCCCCCAGATTGGGTTACTCTAGATCATTGGCTTTGAAGGTAGAAGAGTCCTTACGAAAAAAATTTTTTTAAATAGAGACATAATTTCAATCCTTTCTACTACGATACTGCCAGGGGGTCTATAAACATTTCTCTGGGGTGGGCATGGGATCAATTCTGTCATTCACACTAGGGAAGTCTCACAGTTTCTTCTTGACTTTAAAAGAACACAACTTTGATCACAATCCTCTCTTGTATCTTCCTTCTGCGGTTAGGCATAAATTCATAGTATTTTTAGTTGGTATTTAAAATCCAAAATTGATTTATACTGCAAGTGATTTAGGGATATACACTGAGGTTCATTCATACATCTCCACAACGGGGCGAGTTCATTTCACGCTTCCATATACACATTGTACCCCAACTGGTGAAATATATTTACATGCACATAAAGAAGTGGATTACATTAAGTTATGTTTTTCAGTGTGCTTACTAATGAGAAGCTGAAGAGGAGGAAAGAATCCATGTAGCACATCTTCAGGGTGCAGACAACAGGTTTTGGAATAAGACAACAATGTTGATGGGGGCAGTCTCTTCATGCGGCAGGCATGTGCTACCTAGTTTGCATACACGCTTACTAACCCTCAAAACAGCCCCAAAGAAAGGCATCATCATCCTCATTTTACGGATGAGAAAACAGACAATGAAAGGTCAGGTAATTTTCTGAAGGTCACACATCTGGAATGTGCCTTACCTGGCATCCAAAATCCCATCTGTCTGACTCAGAAAGTCTGGACTGTTTCCACTCAGCCTATGATTTTTCAAAAGACTGTCAATAAAACTGGACTCAGGTGCCAGGTGATGCACTGCGTATGGGGTGGCCCGTAACCCTGCGGACACTTCCGTGCCACTCCAAGCTGTCCACGCTTTAGACAACCACGACCTATGCTCGTGGAATTGGCAGAGACTGTGGCTATGAAGAGTGAGAGAACTCAAATCTGCTGAGTCCAAAACTCCTTCAGTGCAGAACCTCTGAGAACACAAATATAAATTTAATTAAGACGATACTTCTATTGGGCCTGGCAACATACACTGGAGCACGCCTGCTAGGAGTCTTCATTCAGGACTGAGGAAAAGCAAATACAATGATAGGTAAGTAAAAGCCAAAAAAAAAAGCACCCTTAAAAAGTTGTTTCAAGAGTATATTAATTTGGAATGTGGGGAGTGAACTGAAGTTGATGTGCTTACTAGCTTTGAAAAGAAAATTTTAAAATGTTCACAATCAAAGCAGAAATATAAATACCTGCTGCATTCTAAAAGACATTTCATAAGAATTTACAAAATCATGTTGGAAAGAAAAAAACGAGGCCATGTGCATTAATCCCCATTGGAAGTTCTTGGGAAAACATGTATCAATAGGATAATCCAGATACTCAGGAAGGTATACTATTTTAAATTATTAATTTTTTTAATGCTGGGCATGCTGACACATGTCTGTGATTCCAGCACTTAGGAGGCTGAGGCAGGAGAATCACAGTGAGTTTGAGGCTAGCCTGGGCTACATAGTGAAACCCTGTCTCAAAAACACAAAAAAATTCTTTCTTTCTTTATTAGTAAATGTTTGCAATACATAGTGATTACATTCAGCTTGAGGGTTTGAAACATACACATATTGCATCTTGATCATTCTTACTCTCCCTATTTTAAATTACTTAATTTAATTTTTAAATTTAAATTATTTCTTAATTTCTAAAATTAATTCAATTAATGACTCTTCTGAAAGTAGGTAAATGTGTTGTGTGTGTTGTGTTGTGTTTGTGAGTTATTTTATTTAAAAAGATCATTCATTCTAGACAAAGAAATATTGCACATTTAAGGTATCAATAAAATGCTAGTAAAGTTTCTATTAACACTTCACATTTAAGATAATCGTCAATGCTAACTACATGCAAAGACTGATCTTTATCTTACCAAGAAAGGTTAAAAATTATATGCAACTTCTCAAATTTCATTTATATAGATGAATTTAGACACAGATGATAACTTTTTCCCAAGTGACCCCTTAAGTCAGGTGACATAACATTGCCTCATGATATACATAATTGTGAGGTGAGTGTTTCCGGTTACTTCACTGTTCAATTTCAGAGTTTCATCTTTTTATTCCATAAATATGTTTATGTGTTTATCATCTGTAACAAATGCTTTCGTGTGAATATTTTTATTCAAATACTACACCTTCAAAATTAATTTCATAGTTCATATAATTTTTTGCTTTGTAAACATGATCTCAAAAATATCTACTTTTCAAATCTGAAACACATTTACAACTAAAAAACAAAAGAGCTATAAAAAGCATAGAAGCAACAAAACCTATCCCTAGAGAAAAGCTTTCCAACCTTTCCAAGTGCACAGAAAGAATGCTTTAAAATACCAGTAGGGTGTTCTTATATTAAAAAGAAAAGTTTAAGGCCATTCTGTGGCCTTGTACTTCAGTGCTTACTTATTATTCTAGATCCTGAGTGAATATTTACTAGAACAAAATACCGTATTACTATTGTGAAAATAATTTTATTGAAATCAATGAAATGTGGTATCTATTTTTAAGACACTTGTGTAGGTTACAAAAGATGGGCATAAAGTAATTTTTACTTGTAAATGTCTGACATAGGATTTAGGTATAGTTTTTCTTAAGGCTGATGAGTATCAAATTGAATTTAATAATTTCAATATGGACGGTGGTACCTTGCACATGAAAGGATAATCATGCCCTAGGACTACTCATGTTTTCTACTGAATTTTGTAGATTTTGGCAGAAACATAAAAATGGCACATTACCAAGAAAGCTACTGTCATGGATGTAGCTTTTATTAGACGTCCACCTTCAGCGTACCTGTACTGCTTAATACAAAAATTCCACAATCTCTGCAGACATTTTTATGATATTGGACAGACTTGTTCCTTTTACTATTCAGAGCAAAATATCAGAATTACTAGAGTCTGCAATAAATATTGAAACTGTGCTTTTTACCTGAAAAAATACTTATTCATTTGATTCATTACAAGGTAAATCAAATGAAATCTCTAGGTATCTTTGGAGCAGACACATGTTATAAAAAGTCTACTTATCATATTGTAGCGGTACTATTTTGCTGCTCTGGGCATAAAATAGAAACGTCATGCTATTATATTTGACCCATAATCTTAGAATAATCATATTAGTGGGTGGCTGGATTTTTGTGTTTGAGAGTGACAAATATGTTTATAAAACTAAATTTAAAGTTCCCTTGGAATCGAACTATATAAAAAGTACAGCGACTTAGCAGTTCATAACAGGCCCTGACAGAGGTTTGGATTTTCTTTCCTGTGTGGCTTTCACAATGGAAGAAAAAGGTTATTAATGAATGATCAATTTGCAATGCTAATGTCATGAAGAGGCACGGAAAGGCAAAGGGAAGGGAGAAAACAAAAAGGAGGTGGGAAGAGTGTTGAAAGAACATCCATCGCCCTGTACTTCAGATCCAAGAACTTGTCTCTTTTTTCATGAAGCTATGACAAGAATGCAATAAAATTAAAAGGTCAAAATACAATTAGCCCTCGTCTTCCTTAGCTGAGCAGAAGGGAGATGGGTAACATCTGCCAGAATCCACTCACTGGGCTACCATGATCCCTTGATTCAAAACCCATCTTCTCCAGTCCCGAACTCTGACTCCCCTTAACCTGCTCTCCCTCTTTCTTCCCTCTGTAGCACTACTTAGCACCCTCTACCAACTAGTGGCCTTATCATGTATTTATTATGAATGTTTTTGATCTACCTTCTCCCATTAGAATGAAAACAGCTTACAGGCAAAAATGTTTGTGTTGTTTGCTAATAAACTCCTGTATTCAGAACATAGCCTGGCAGTAGGTATTCCAAAAAAAATCAGCAGGGTGGACAGAACTGTGATTTATGCTCAGAAATTAGGTCTGTGTATAAATATTAAAGATAGACCAAGGGTGTAAAAAGCCAACTGTGATTCTCATAAAGACGGTATTTGCCTCTTCTATACAAGGATTATAATTTTATATCTATCACCCACTCATAAATTGGATTATGACTTCTCGTTTTATAGTTATCTATATAAAATCCTCCAGAGTAGACTAATTCTTACAACCACTCAATCGAAGTTCAACGAAACCAATGGAAAGTTTAAGAGACAAGTTAACATTCACAGCTAGTTTCAAGGGAGTACTTTCTCCTCCGCTTTATGTGGGAAACTTTGTGTTCTGCCATAATTTTATGGAAAAATGATGACAGTCTTATAAATGTCTACTTATTCAAGCTACCTCTTCAGGCAGCATATAAGATTCACAAAGGAGGGCAGAGTAGAAGTTAATGCTTAAGTTAAAACTGCGAAATATCCAGGAAGATTTATTGTCAGTTTCCTCTTATGCCTCATAACCAGACAGAACAAGTCACAAATTGTCTGAATATCCACAAGATGAATTTTTACTCTTGTTTTGGCTTAAGCCACAAAAAGTGTTTTAGTAGCTTTTTAACACCAAAGCTTTCTTCCTCTGCTCTTTCTTCCCTCAGCCCCACCCACATTGTTTGACTTCATTCCTTGACTTTGCAAAAAAAAAATTAGATTTCATGAAAGACAAAACTTGCCATGTAGGAAAATGTACTCTGTGCCTGACATTTAGTTTTAACATACTTTTTAGAAAATACTTTTAAATGAAGAAGGGAATTTAACAGAAAATGTCATGGAGCTCTTTTGGTGGTGGTAATGGGGCTCACGATTAAAACATTTATAAAATAACGGGAAAGTTAAGTGTTCCAAGTCCTCCATTGCCATGTTTTTGTCATGGTAACAACCTGGGTGATTTATTTCTTGAACATCAGAGTCAAGAATGAAAATCATGTAATATTATGGTAATAATACAAAAAAAATAATAATATTCTCTACCTTCCCAAGTAGAAACATTTACTCAACAGTTTCAATGGAAGTATTTCTCCTGCTGGCTTTGAAATCACCAGGTAGAGACAATTACACTGGAGGAAGACCACAATATTTACATTACATTTACATTAGTACGTCTTTCTGTCTTCCTATACTGACTGTTGGAGCCAAGGAAATATATCCAAAATAAAGTTTTTTTTTACAATCATGATAAGTAAACAGTTAACTCAGGAGCAAACCAGAATTTCCAAAATGTGTGCCCAATGCTTGATTACCTCTTTCAGATGATAAACCACTAAATTATCTAACTTACAAGTATTTTGAACGGTGACTTTCAAAGTCAGCAGAAGCCTACTCATGTTCGAAATCACCATGCTTATCTCATTGGTATTTTAAGATATAAGAATGACTTTTTCTTAAACCATATTAGCTGCTAGGAAATGGCCTAAGTCTTCACAAATATTATTTCTTTAACCCTAAAACAAACCTAGGAAGGGATAGTTTATTGTCTCCACCTTTCAGATGAGGAAACTGAGGCCCAGAATGAATGCAACTGGTACAGCTGTCACCGCCAAAGGGGTAGAGCAGAATCGGGGTGCTGTCCATCCTGCCTCAGAGGTTTGTTTCTGACCTTCGACATGACCCTGCCTCGTGGCACAGAGAGCTGGGATCTCTCTGAAGAGCAGAGCTTAAGATTCTGATATACCACACGAGCCGTACACGCAAGCAGGAAGGTTACTGGGCAGCGACGACACAGGAGGAAGCAGTAACAGGAAACACTCAGGACAGTGGGTATACAAAGCACTCTGGGCTGTCCCTGGTCCTCACCGCATCATGTCATTCTGCACAGAAGGCCACAGGGCAGGTGCGGGTGGAAGGACACACTCCTGGGTTCAGTCAGTGGCACCAGGGGCTGAGGTTCCCAAGCCCACCTGGCCGGGCATCCTTGATTTTGGTAGGCTTATGAACCCTTCCTTAAGCAGAAACATTACTAACAAGTTTCTATTAATGTAACATGTTTACATCATGTTCTTTCTCTACTCTTCACAGGGAGACACAGGATCCACCATTCCCCAAGATATAATAATCTAACATGACAAGAAGACTAACACTAATATTCTCCTTGAAGTCTGTTCTATTATAATGAAGTTATAATCAACTTAAAAGTACTGCATTATATCAGCAACTGCTGCAGAATGGGGAAATAGGTTAGGGGTTAAAGAGTTTTAGTTGAAGTTATTTTTCCTATGGGATTTTCAGGCTAAAAACAGCAATAAAGCCATTGATCAAAACAGACAAAGCAAACCTAAAATGTCACTGAGTAAATCCTGAATAGCAGATTAGGACAAAACCCAAAGTTTTTAACCATCATTAAAACACAGGCCTGAGAAAACACAGAAATAATGTGTGATGCCAAGAAAAGGAGAAAGTCAAAATAATTCACAGTTAGTTCACAGCCAACAACCGAGGAAGCTGAACCCATTTAAACAGCAGCAGGGCTTCTCCCTGAGTGTGCGGCCCCTGCATGTCGGCCGGCAGCCTCAGGAGAAAGCCCAACACACGCTCTGGGGCAGTGGCAGCGAATCTATGGCACGAGTGCTACAGCAGGCTGTTTGTTCTCACTGAGCGCTCTAAAGGTTCGCCATCCCTGTCCTAGAGGGTGGGACCACAGCACTGAGGCCTCTGGCTCAGCAAGGGCATTGAACCAGGCGACTGGGACACACGTGACACGTGAGAAGCCCTGGAGTAAGGGCTGGAGGTCAGACGGGAAGGGCAGGGGCTTCCCCCTCTGTGTATTTTCTGAGGCTGTCTCTGTCTGTGGCTATCAAGGCTATTCAGAGGCAGTTCTTCCAGCCTGGAGACAGCACACAGTAAGATCAAGCCCAGAAGCTTCCCACTGTCTGGGAGAATTACCCCAGGTGGGCTGTAGAAAATGGGAGCAGATTTGAGAGAGAAAGACCAGAAAAACCAGCCTAGAATACTTCAGGAATTCACTGGTGAGTTTTGAAGAAAGGGGCAGTGAAACAGCAATGACGTGCAGAACAAGGGGCCATGGCCAGAAAGCGTGCAGAGTGAAGGTGTAGGAAGGGAAGGAAGAGCCCGGCGAGTGTGCTGAACCAGCCTGCAGGGAAGGCGGGTGGGGAGGGGATGGCTCAGGGAAGTGAGTGGGTAGGTGAGCAGTAGATGTTTTCGTAGACTTGGATCTAAACTTCAACAAAATGAGGAGGTGTTCATCATCGAAAATGAATGGATGGGTCCCAAATCAAAGACGAGAAAGGAAACGTATGATATTTTAATCTAGCATGGGGCGTTGGCACAGCCTTGATATTACAGACTGGAAGTGTATTCCCCAGTGGGGTAAGAAAGAGAGTTCTGGCCTTCTACTGCATAGGTCTGAATCAGCTCCATAGCTCAGCAGCTGTCAGACCACAGATAAGTTACTTATTTCTCTTTGTGCTTCAGTTTTTCCATCTGTAAAATGATTACACCAAAGTATTTACTATACAGTCATGGTGGGGACTGCAGGCAATAATACACGCAGGACGTTTAACTATTGTTATAACGTGTTACAGAGAAGGTCAGGACCTACTTGATAAACAAATCAAAACTTAAAAATTTTGGTGGGCCTATGGGAAAGGAAGGGGGCAGGAATAGCAGAGGGCCGTGAAACATTACAACTAGATGCTAGCAGTAGAGAAGTCCGCTAAGTAGTAAAAAAGAAGCAAGAAGATAGATTTGGGTTATTATTGAAGTAATTCAGTGAATTATTTACTCAGAGCCCAGAAAATGCCAAAGAATGAGGAAACTTGAGTGGGGAAGAGGACCCTACACTGCCTGCGACCCTTGGAAGCAGCAACACTCAGCATCTCATGTAGGAGCACCCCGAGCACAGTGCTCCTGTTGGCAGGTAAAGAAAATCTCCTCTGAGAATCAGGGCTCGGAAAATTAAGGAATTGCACGCAGGAGTCAGAAAGAGAAGTCACTGAAGAAGGGCTGACAACACAGGTCCTAAGTGAATCTATTTGCTCAAGGTTTTGGCCAGGTGAGTTTTTGCTCGCTCATGGTGGATCTAGACAGCCAGCATTCATGTAGAGCAAGAATCCAGAATACCTCAGGTCATTCTCTGATATTCTGCTGACAATGGAATGTTTGATATATATTTCTGGGAATATTGTTTTACCTCAAAATGTAGCCGGGATGATCCCGAGAGCCTTCTGTCCTCATAACCCTTCAGGTCTCTGACTGGGGACTTGAGCACTGGGGCCCTGCCGCCGAGATTCCGAGGAGGCTGACTAACGCAGCCATGAGGCCAGGCCGAGCTGTGGTTGTGAGAGGCACTGTTGTTTTGGGGAGCCTGCACAGCACTCTAGTGGGGAACATCCACTAGATCGCGCATCCCCACTGCATACAAACTAACCCTCTGAGCAGCGTATGAAAAGCAACAACCAGAGGATTTTGGAGAGCAAATAATAATAGCCAGAGTGTGAAAGGGATTCAGACATGACATGTGACCCCCAGTGGGATGGATCTTCCCACTGTATTTTCCCCTCTCATCTTGGGCTTTACCCAGACTGTGACAAGGCACCGTGTCAACGTTGTAGAGTGGCGCTGAGGCCAGGGCATGGACATCTGGCGAAACTCAGTCTCCACACGTGTTCCCTAAGCCATGTACGAGTGTGATGAAGCCACAGTGCCATCGCAAAGGCCTTAAGTGAACTAAGATGCAGCCACACTATGTGTCTCTGACTGACCCAACAGCCACTTACATGACAGACCTAGGGTGTCCTAGCAGACACTGAAAATTGATCTGAGGAACACAGACTGACCTTAACCTTCCCAGTAAGAGAATTACCCACGGTGAGCTACAGCCAATGTGAACAGATTTGAGAGACCAGGAAAACCAGCCTAGAATACTTCAGGAATTCACCAGTTGTTATGGTTTATATCAAAAATGTCCCCACAAGGTTCATGTGTTCAGAGGTGGGGGTTTAAAAGGTGATTAGATATGCAGGTGCTAACTTCATCCAAAAATAATCCATTGATGAGTTCACAGCCGAATGTGCTGTTAGGAGCTGGAGCCTAGTTGGATGAAGTGGGTCACTGAGGATGTGCCTTTGAAGGGTATATCCTCTCCCCAACCTCTTCCTCTCCATCTGGCTCTTCCTTGCTCACTCTGATTCCTAGTTTCCAGGAGGTGAACAGCCTTCCTCCTCATGACCATTCTGTCATGAGGTTTCTACCTTGGTGCCAGCTAACCATGGACTGAAATCTCTGAAACCATAAGCCGAGATAAAAACTTTCTCCTTCAAGTTGTACATGTCAGGTATTTTGGTCACAGCAATGGAAAGGTGACTAAAACAGCAAACTGAGAGCAGAGAAGTAGGACTGTTAGTGTGACTATACCTGCACATGTTGTTCAGAAGCCTTTAGAATCATTTTGTGGCAACAGTTTAGAAAAGTTTGGAGAACCGGGCTACAGAAGCCTTAGAAGGCTATAAGCAGAGCTTGATGGATTATTCTGGTATAAGCTCAGAAGACCAGAATGCTGATAGTAGTGCAAACCATAAAGACTATTCTTAGGAGGTTTTAGATGGGAACGAGCATTCTACTGGGAATTGGACTAGAGAACCTTCACATCACATTCTGGCAAAGAATTTATCCACATTTTGTGCGTGTTATGAGTCTTTGTGCGAGGTGAGTTTAAAGGTGAGGGACTAACTGATCTGGCAGAGGAAATTTTAAGGCAGTCCAATGTTTAGGTTGTGGGATGAGTATTGCCAGCTGCTTTTGCCCAGATTTACAGTGAGAATTGGGAACAAAAAGCAGATCAGAAATATTTGAGAGATTTAAAAGTTTGGCCAGAAATGAAGCACATGTAAAGTTGGGACCAAACAAGGTGGACGTTGAAGTGACTATTACCATTACAAAGTAGCCAAGTACTTTGAACTGGGACAAGAAGAAACCTTGAGGGCATCTCAGAAACCAGCAAGACCCCATCTAGTATAAGCTCAAGAGTTCTTCATTTGAGAAGAAAGTCCCTTGGCCTTCTGTTCAAGAAGGGCCACCTGGGAAACTGGTTCCCTGGGATTCATTATACAATATTCAGTCATCCATGCATTCAGAAGCTACTGTAGCCATGCTCCCAGGGGGCCCAACTACCTCTTGAGCTCGTGGTAGACCTTGGCATTATCCATGTGTTGCTGGTTTTGTACGCATACAAAGATGCAAGAGTTGTGGGGTCATGGAGGCTTCTACTCAGATTTCAAAGCAAGCCCTGGAAGAGCAAGCAATGTGTAACAGGTTCAGAGTCCCTGCCAGAAGTCCCTGAGAGAGCAATGTATGAAGTTGTGGGAGTAAAGCCAAAGTTGCAATGAAAACACCAGGAAGTTAAACACACCAGAACTATGGAACATCTGCCCAGGAAAGCTGCAGACAGTGAACAGAATCAGTCCAAGAGAGTGACTATGTGAGGTGCAACTCTCAAGGCCACAGGAGCAGGGCTGCCCAAAGCCTTTGGAGCATGTACCTAGATTCCAGACATGGAGATATAGGATTTAATATTTGCCCTGCTGTGTTTCAGTCTTGTTTAGGTCCTACACCTTTCTTTTCCCCATTCTTCCCTTCTAGAATGGAAATGTTTACTGTATGCCTGTATATCTTATGAGTATGTACTTTGATATTTGAGTTTTACAGAAGTTCAAGGGTTGAAAGTTTTTTTTGAGTTTCTGAAGAGACTTTGATTCTGGACTTTCAAGAAATGCTGGAATTGCTAACATTTTAGCAACTCAAATGGACTGAATGCATTTTGCATAAAGAGATGGACATGAGTCTTTAGGGGGCAGGGTGGAATATTATGTTTATATACCGAATGTCCCCCCAAAGGCTCATGAGTTCAGAGGTAGGACTTTTGGAAGGTGATTTGATCATGAGGGCACTAACCTCATCAATCGATGAATTCATGGTGAGTTCATAGGCTGAATGTGCTGTTAGGAGGTGGGACTTGGTTGTAGGAAGTAGGTCACTGAGGATGTGCCTTTGGAGGAAGGCAATGGGAAGCGAAGGGACACTGCTGAGATCAGAGCTGTGAAGGGGGAGGCACAGCAGGGACAATGGACTGGGAGATAGACAGGAGATCTCAAGTAATCCAAAGAAGGAATGCAGGATTTAGCCACAACCATGGCTCTGTGTGAGCCATGAAATGCTTGTACTGTCATTAGTGTGGGTCCACTAGAACTGGAAACCAGGTGTTATGAGCCCCACACAAACACAAGCACCCTGGGATATATTCTTCTAGGTATGATTTGGAGAGGTTCAGTACACATTGCTGAAAAGGAAGGTTTTCATTTTCCCATGAAATATATGAACATGTATTTCTAAACAAGGCAAACTATTTTGCTATTTGGTGAGGCTAATGATCACTTCCAGTGCAGTGAGATGTGAGAAAACCATCACTTCCCAACAGCGACTCACCATCTGTTTGAATTCACATACTGTAACTTTCCACAGGATTTCATCTTACTAAGACAGGGTAATTCCTTAGCTTTTCCATTTATTCTCAACCCCATAACTGTCATCTCGAGTTCACAAAGGAACAATTAACAGGAGACACTGTGCTCCTACTATTCCAAAGCTTTTCCAAAATCACTGGCTCAGACCCTGAAAGCTGACATATCTCTCACCACATTTTTAAGCAACACAGTGAGGGTGGGGCAGAGTAGCACAAGGTTGTGTCTGCTCACATCCATGAAGACTGGACAAGGCAGATGCTAGAATGTTACTGGGAGAGAAACCAATGTTTGGGGAAACACCACATGAATTTATTAACTACTTTGAAGTAGTTTTGTTAACTGACTCTCCAGCTTGAAAGAAATATCCTGTAATATATTGCAGTCTACAATAACTATTTTGCTGAAGGTCTAAATGTATCAAAAGCTTATACCATATCTACTGCCTCAAAATGAATTGAAAAAACTTGCATTGTATCAAAAAAATACTCATGTGTCTTGTTTAGTTGCCCTGTGATGGTATATGCATATCAGTGATGTCTGCTAGCCCTCTCCAACAGAGGGTCCACCAGGACCATCTTTCAGAGACATCTTAAAAGTCTCTGAATGATACACAAGCACAACAGACAAAGATTTCATTTTAGACGCTAAGCAAAGAGTGTTTGAGGTAAGGGGATTTTTACCTCCAACTGTAATGCACTTCTTAAATTCTTACTATTTCACTTATTTCCCTAGAATTATATATAAAGTACACTTACCAACCAAGACAATGAGTCTGTATTTCTCATTAGTTTGTCGCCGATACGGTGTCACCTCTTCATATGTAGGAACGTCGGCAGTATCGTACTGATCGCTCTTCTTGCATTCGTACATGGATTTGTTTGTTTTCTTATCTTTTCTGCTAAGACGGAAACTTCTTCTAAAACCAGCTGCAAACAAAAAAATAAACTTTTAATAATAACTAAAGTAGAAAACACCCACAAAATAAAAATAAAAAACCCTCGATGTTGCATCGGAGAGAGAGCTTAGTGGTAGAACGTGCGCTTAGCACGGCGATGCCCCCGGCTCAATCCCCAGCACCGCAAAACCCAAACCAACCTCAAACAAAACCCGTCAGAGCTGGGCCGGATCTTTTTTTTTTTTTTTTTTTTTTTGTTGTGCCGGGGATTGAACTCGGATCTTATTCACCACAGCACTGACATCAGTATGCCTAGCAATAGAAAACCAGATACTAGGCAGTTTCACAAAATAATAGTTTATAAGAGAATTAGCTAACATTTATGTACTTATATCAATTTTATTTGGTTCTAAATCATAAAGAGCAATTTTCAGAAATCACGGAGTAAAACAACTGTAAAATAAAGCAAAATAAGCCAGAAATCACAAAGGTAATTTATCTTGGGATGACTAGTGAGCATATTTGGTCAGAAAAAGTTTAAAACACTATAAAAGCATTTAAAATATAAGTGACAATTATTTTCATTTATAAATGGTAAAAAATATATATACACATGTATTCTAAGCATAACCTAACAACATACCTGTGGCACAGACAGCATCTATTGTTAAATAAAAAAGAAAACCAAATTAGGGAAAGCATGGAGTTAAGGGTGCCTGGGCATAGTCCTGACGAGTTGCTCAACTTTAATTTCCTCCAAGGAAATTCGATACTTTCATGATTCCAAACATACAAAAATGAAGAAATAAGCTTCATGGTCTCAACTGTACTCATCAGTAGGTCGTATCTTTTACTAAAATAATTTGTAACTATTTAAACAAATTCCATGTCTACTTGAAGAGTCTTCTCCAGCTGATAGCCATCATTTCACACATAGGCTTAAAAGTTGAAGTTGAAGTTCCTTTTCTCAGTCAATTCCCACTTCATTCTACTTGTTCTTCATGCTGCCACATTGTTCTGGTTTTATTTCCTTTCTATATAAGTGCTGATTCTACCCACCATTCAGCATTTCAGTAGAATGTGCCTTTGATTCTCTATCTAACCAATCCTTACACTCCCTCCAAATCCAGACTCAAAGGAGAGAAGACAGTTTACATCAGGAACACAGTACAAATTTAAACATAAGTATACTTTTAAATGTGTACAAATATATTCTCTTTGTAAAGAATATTGATCAAATTGAATCAATAGAAAACTTTTTTAAAAACAGAGGTATTTTTAATGAAATCCAAATTTGAAATAACTGGTCTGTATGAATTTTAGAAAATAGAAAAGTGAATAATTATTAGCATTGGGTTTGAGAAACTAATAAGATTAAAAATAAAGAATTATCAAAGAGTATACATGGAGCTGTGAGGCGCATCTTGTGGATTCAGAGTTTACTAAAATCACTTGAGATATGAAGAAGGGTGTGAAAAAGTTCACCTGACATATATTTTTGTGAGTCACTCAAATTGGAGGAGATCGTGGGTTATGTGAAAGGTGTGAAAGGGGGAGGAATAGTCACTCTGAAGCTTGGTGACACAGGTAACAGTTACAAAGCCTACTGGCATCTCATGAAAGACACGGGATATGAGGGAAGCGAAAGGGGAGATGGTCACCCTGAGACAGGGGACAAGGAGTGTGAGGTCTAAAACCCCACCCGCAGAAAGAATGCAGCCTCCTATGGGAAGGGCCAGAGGAAAAGCTTAGTGTTACTCTGTTCCTGATCCTTCCTGCAATACTGGGAAAGATTCATGAGAATTCAGAGAAAGGGTCCCTGCTGTGGCGCACAGTGAAGAGCCCAGGTGCTGGTAACTCACCCATCCTCCTGTGACTTAGCCCAGCACTTCACAAGCAAGGGTCTCTTCCTAACGGGCAGAGCCCAGTCGTCCCGTCCACCCCGTCCTCAGCCTGTCACCCAGAAGGCAATCTTCAATAAGAGCACTTGTGATCCGACACAAAAATTACACATTAGCTTCTAACGAGAAAGCTCGAATGCTGGTGTTTCATGGTGCTCTAATCTGGGGTTCCCACAGCTCTGGCTCTTGGCTCCTGGGAGGCAATTACAGGATAAGCAGGTAGGACGATAAATTCCTTCACAATTATTCCTTGTACGGTGGGAGGATTTTCCTTTAGTCACTACGAAGTGTTGGCACAAGAAGTGGATATAACTAGAATATAAATGCCTCATCCAAAGCAAATACAGTGCAAAAGTGAAAACCTGGAAACTTTCTGATCAGCTAATTACAGCTACAACTTGAATTTTAGAATGTTTACTTAATGAGTCTTTATGATTCGTTGAAGGTTTTACTTTCATCCTGAAGAGGAGAGCAAGTGTGGGGAAGAGAGAGAGGTAGTCAGATTTCTAAAGAGAGGTTGTAGAAATGTTAAAAGATGGGGACCACCATGGGGCAGTGGCACATAACTGCAATCCCAGCTACTCAGGAGGCTGGGGCAGGAGGGTTCCAAGTTACAGATCAGCCTGGGCAATTTAGTGATACCTTCTCAAAATAAAAAGTGCTGAGGTGACAGCTCAGTGATACAACACTTGCCTACCATGTGTTAGGCCCTGGGTTCCATCCCCGAGACAGAGACAGAGAGAGAGAGACACACACACACAGAGGGAGAGAGACAGAGACAGAATAGAAGCTTGGTGAAAGTTTACTGAATTGAAGTCATTACAAAGGGCAGTAACAAAACCCTGCTGTCATTTCTGTTGCACCTTTTTCATGTAACTTTCAACAAAGCTGCATGACACATTTCACAAGAGTTAAAATCTTAAGGGGTGGAAGAAAGGAAAAACACTTCATCAGTGATGGCCTTAGAGCTGGGACTCCAGCAGTCACGGGGCCTGCTCTCTGCCAGGCACACGTCTCTGCTCACCGTCATTCTTGCACTCAGGTTTTCGGCAGTGACTGCCAATCAAGCAGAATCCACACAGGTGATGAAGCCCCGAGCAACATCCTCATTCTACAAAACACAGCAGGAGCAGGAGAGTGCATGGGGCTAGGGAGCAAATGACAGGAAAGCAGGCCCAGGCCAGCTGCACATCCCAGGAGAGGCTCAGAGACTTTCTCCACTTTAAAATCCAGACAGTGTCTGCCTCCCGGGGAGGTGAAGGGCAAGTCATTCGGGCAGGTATCAGCAAATGGTAAATGCTTCTACCCATCAGCAATAGATTCGTACTCCATTATGTTATGTCTCCAAACACTTGAAAGTACCTTAAAGGCCTTCCCAGTACTCCCATAGCAGGTGCCAATAGGAAAGGGAAACATATGTGCAAAGGCTTATCAATTAGTTTAAAGTTGATTACTATGCTAAAAGGCAACATATTAATATTAAAGATTTAAATATGTTAATCAGGGCTGGGGTCATAACTCCTACTTAGCATGCACAAGGCCCTGGGTACAGTCCCTAGCACCACAATCAACTGATAAATCATTTAAGCTACCTAAACTACTTTATTTAGTAAGGCATTTTAAAGAAATACAACAGAAAGGTTTAGTCAGTGTTTATTCTTTCTTCTTCCTAGATTCTCTTTTCAGGAAATCATGTTGCTTTTGTTACCATACTTAAAACAGCATCCTTCCCTTCTATCTTCTTTACTTTGATGTTTTACCTACTTCCCTGCTCCATATACAATATATATGTTCTGTTTTTACATATCCATATCTTACATATTCATAAATATATACACCTCTACATATATACACTCATACATGCACACACATACACATGCAGAGTAAGAAGACAACAAAGAAAAACACCCAGCTCAGAACAACCAATAACACAGCCAGAACAAAGGATGTAAAAAAAGGTACAATAAAATCCACTATCCTCATTTATAATTATTTTTCAGGCAAAAAAAAAAGAAAAGAAAAGAAAAGAAAAAGGTTGTTTTCTTAGGTTCTGTCCTCCCTGGGGAGGAGACAGCTTCCTTGACATGCCCTCCTCAGCAGCACAGAACCTATAACCCTCAACCTTCAGTAAAATAACGAGTGATGCATCAGTACACATCCATTAAGTCTACATATAAAGGAGTAAATTGTGTGTCAGGAAAATGGGGTTAATCATTTCTTGCCTTCCGATCTTGGTTCTCTTAGTAGAAGGGGGCCTCAAACTGAAAGTAAGTAGAGCATCCTTTCAGACAGACAAACACCTCACTCTACTCAATTTCAGACCATTTTCAGCACCAAAGTCTTAGCAAGAACTGCCTTTAAAAAAAAAAGAAGGAAGGGAAAAGGAAGGCTGATGAGGAATTCGGGTAAGGGAACAGTTTTAGATAACACGTATTTTTCCTCGTATTTCACATTTCCACAATTTATAATTGGCTCAACATTTTAATGGACAGACACCCAGCCCCACCCCGCAGCCTACCCACCGCTGCTGGAGTTTGTGCTTCTGAAAAGAACAGCACATTCACTTTACTACAATAGGAAAGTGACTTCAGAGTGAGACTGCAGCTGCAGGTCAGCCCCTAATTGCAATGAGGCACTGTTTATCTAATACTTTCCACAGATACCATTTACGTCTTGCTAATTTACCACTCAACTATAGCTTTGCTTAAGGTGAAAAATAGTAACATTTAAATTGCTGATTATTTGAAACACCCCAACGGGTATCCCTGTGCATAGGTGTACGTGTCACTGATGATTTCATGAGGATGAACTGCTGGAATCAGCAGACAGTGTGCCTCAGACTGGCTACTAGCAATGCCCATCTGCCTCAGGAATATGCTCATCTCACCCTTCTTTCGTAAAGAAAGCACTAACCATCCCTTTAAAAATCTTAGTGACAAGTAAAACACTGTACACCACTGTTATTTTACCTGGAAGTGAGCTGAACATTTTGGAGTTTATTACTTATTTGTATTTCTATTTATTCTGTAAACTGTTGCAGAATACGATTGCTCATGTTTTGATTAAGCCTTTATAAACACATATACACATATGTACATTTGAATAAGGTCATGAGTCCTCTGTCCGAAGGTTTCCAATTTTCCCTTTAACTAATCATAAAGAAATTTAAAATGGTTGTGTGTTTGAAGCTGTAAATTTCTTTCTTTTTGATTGCTTCTACTATCCTATCCTTAGGTCTGATAAATATTTGCTGGTATTTTCCTAAGTTTTAAAAAAATGGGTCGCATGGCTTTACACTAATTTTTTTATCCCATCTGGAATTACTCAGATGTAATCATGAGATCGAGCATGTGAAGCAGGGCTGAAACTTTATATTTTTCTAAATAATTAACCAATAGTCCCCAAAGTACTGAACAATCCTTTTACTATATTTTGACATTGTACTGAGGCATCAGACTTTGTTATGCATGACAGAAAAAGGTGACTGTTGGCCTGAGTTTATTTAACTTATTCTCTTTCTAATAATATCAGTACCAAACAGTAGCCTAAGTGGTGGTGGTAGCTGATATTTATTGAGAACCTACCAGATGACAGGTACTACTTAAAGCACTTTATCCTGGTTAATTTATTTAGTTCTCACAGCAATCCTATGAGGTAAGTAAACACAATTCATGTGTTTCAGTGAACCTTTTGGTATAATTAAAGTGATGGCCAAGGCTTTGGTTTAAGTATTAAATAATGACACAAAGTCAAGAACACAGTTTGAAATGTTACCTTGTGTACACAGATGAATAACAGAAAAAAGATGAGCCTTCTCTTTACAATTTATTGGAAAAAATTCTCAAGGAGGAGCAGAAGTTTACTTCAGGAATTAAAAAACATAAGCTGTTTTTTCTGGGAAAAGATGACTTTTAAGTATAGTTAAATACATTTTCATACTCCTCTGTATTCAGTGATGTATAAAATACAAAAATACATAAGATGGTATTACTAGCTCAAGAATCATCCAATCTACTATGAAACAAAAATTAGTTTCCAATACTTATAATTTAAGGTGTTTTCCACAATGTTCCCCATTAGCACCATGACTAACAGTTTTTGTAAGTATTACAATGTCTCCTTTTACAAAATTAACCCACTACACTGCATTGTATAACACATTCATAAAGAGCTACTCTTAACTCTTCATGCTTATACATGCAGGCTGCTTATATATGCAAATTAAGAATCATCTGTAACTAAAGTAAGCTTCAATGTTGTGAGAAGTACTTATCCTACTATTTTCAAATGTTAGTAATATTTAAACGGTAAAAAAAAAAAAAAGCCACACTTGGAAGAAACCAAAATATGAAGAAATACAGAAATGCTTAATGAAATCATGAAACACCTCCAAAGAAATATGCTTAAAACCATTAAAATCATAACGATAAACTATAGAGCACCATAGAAATGCACTTGGCATAATAAAAACGGTAAAAACTGACCAGGATACAATAAGGATAAGTTTTACTTTCTTTACTAATATAAAAATTGGTATGATACAGAAATACAGAAGAGAATATATTTTAAAAGACAATGGTTGTTTTAGGTAGAGAAGGCTATGGGCAATTATTTTGTATTTTTTCAAGATGTCTGTAATATTATATAATTTTATAATTTGAAAAGGAAAAGACAAAGATGAAGAGTTCATAATACATGAAAAATCAAACAAATGAAATACAAAATTGCTAGATGTATTTGTGTAGTTGGGTCAACATATGATACAAAATACATTTGATTATATCTCAAAGGCAGGTTCTAGTCATCTGTGTTTTGAAGACCATCTATATTTTAATAGACTAAAATTTGGTGTTCACAATAGTTAGGAATAACCAATAAATTCAAATGTTAAAAAAAGAACTGAAACCAAAAACAATGGAAAACTATAACAAAATGAAAATATAAGAACTAATGATCAGAAAAGATAGAAGAAACACTCTCACAAATAATACTTAGTTTTGAAAACAAAACCAAATGAATATAACTGATGTAAAATCTTTTTAAAAATCAAAATCTATCATATTCTTTGGCTCTCATGAATAAGTAACTTCAAAGTAAATTTATAAAGTCAATATTTATAATTTCAGTGATTCACCTTTTCATAGAATTGTGTCCTTTGAGATGGCATTTAATTAAAAATACATAATAATTTTATGAATAAACAGGCCACTTAACACAAAGCTCTCAAACAGAGTCCACGTAACACAACCCACCCTGTCAGAAATCACACATGTGAACGAGGAAGAGAAAAGGGAAGTGCTGGCTTTCTGCTAACACAAAGAAAATAGATACTGAAACACAGTGTTAACACCTGCAATTTTTCAAAGGGGACAGTTTCAATCTCTGATTACACTTCTTTTATGTAACCAATGTCGTCTAATATCATCACGGATTATATATTTCTAATGTTTAAATAAGCTTTTAATATGCTTAAGTTTTATAGACATTTATAGCATGGGAAAAAGTCTTAGAGAAATTTTATCATAAAAAGACAAATATAGGTTATCAGCCCTTCAAAAATAAAGAGGTTTATAGAAGGATCCATTCTAAATTCCTAATTTTTAAAGAAATTTTTTATTCGACTCAAACACAGTCAAAAACACTGCTTACTTTCCCTAAAGGAAGGTAAAAATAAGCATTTAAATTTGTTTTTCTAATATAAATAAACCTGCTGTAAATAGGGAAGGGGGAACAGAAGGGAGGGGTGGGGAAGAGGGGAAGAAACCAAGATACATCATGTACAGGTACAAAATAACCATGATGAATGTGATCATTATGTATACAATGTACCAATACATGTTCCTGGTAAAAAAAATAATAATAAATAAAAAATAAATAAAAATAAATTTGTTTTTCTCATCTTAAAATACTAAAATGTGAATGTCATTTTTTTAATTGGGATTAATGCCAAAAACACTGCATGAAGATTATCTTTTGCATCTTAAATAACAGAACAATTTGACCAAAGAAATAGTTAACTGGTTCAAGTGGTAGTTTAATTATAGGAAAGAGCAAGTTTTACTATAAAGGAACTTCTTAAGAAACAAACAAACAAAAAAAACCCACGTAGACATTAACAAAAACTAAGCATGGAGATTATTATACAATGTCAGGTTCTGGAAAACAAACAGTGACCATCCATTAAAATAAGTATTTTTAACATAATGACAACGCTGTGCAATGATGCCAATCATCGAGGCTGTGGAAAACCTACGTAGTGATATGCTTTTAGTACAAAATTATTATTGAAATGGCGCCCCATTAGGTGCCAAGGCATAAAACTATCCCCAAGGATAAGAACACCTCCAAGTGCCAAGTAAAAAGTCCTGGACGGAGGTTTAAATTGAGAATAGAAAACTACAAAAGTTAATGGGGTCTGAAGGCCTAGGCTGATTGGTTTCTGTACTCATCGTATAAAAGAAGGTTAAAAAAAAATCACCAAAAAACAAACACTATCAGGATAATACTAATAAGCCACACACATTGATTTGCATTTTAAAAGGGGAAAGGTTTTCAAACAAATTAATAGGGAATTCATCCCTGGAATGTTATAGGTTCAAAGCTGCTCTCAGTAAAATGTAAAGAAATGTTCAAATGTCATTAGACACCCTTGAATCTCCAACTCACTTCATGCCAAAAATAAAAACAGAAACTCAAAGTTCCATGACGAAAACATGGAAGCTAACGTACCAATCTGTAACTTCCGAGGGAAAAAATGCTCGTATCTCAAAAAGTTTTCTTGATACTAATGACTGAAATGTTATTCACAATTTATTTTTAAAGCACAGAAACATACTATAATAGAGAAAACTATGTGAGAATTTAATTTTCTGCAGTCATTTAATAAAGAAATGAGTTCTTACACTTTCAAAATTATAAGACAGTAAAGACATAAAATTATATATAAAAATATAGTACTCATCAGAGAAGAAAATTGGACTTGAAATTTTAACTTTTTTTTTTAGGCTGAGTCCATCCATGCAACCTAAAATTCTCCAAGCAGGAGCAGTTTCTGTCAGAAAAAAAAATATTTCCAAGTAATATTGCAGACACATTGAGAATATGCTGAAAGAATGCTTCTAAATGTCCTCTTCATAAAATTTTACTTTTTGAATAACATTAAGGTAGTATATTTAGACTTAGTGGTGTTTACCTATCTAACATTCTTTAATAAAATAAATATTGGAGTAAAAAGGAATTTTTATTAGATTTATATAATCAACAGTGTAACTTGTTGAGGATCAAGGAAGCTTAACCATAGGAGAAGAAATAGGAGTAGGAAAAATACATAGTAATAGAGATGTACAAATAATGCTATTTAAAAAAAATAACAGCAAAGAGGCAGTTTTGTTTTTATTTAACTTTATTCTAAACATTAGTTGACTAGAAGAGTTTCAGCGCCCATAAGCCCCCAAAATAATCTTGTTTTAAAACATGGCATGGGCTGGGGATTTAACTCAAGTGGTAGAGTGCTTGCCTCTCAAGTATAAGGCCCTGAGTTCAATCTTCAGCACCAAAAAAAAAAAAGACATACTCCAGCAAGGATAGAAGTAGAGGGAAAAAAAAAATTTTTTTTGTTTCTTTTGGTTTTTTTTTAGGAATCTATCTGCAAAGAAGTATGCTAGAAAAGATGCTTGATAAGCAGTACTTTGTGAATTGATTAGAGCAACTTTTCTATAAGGAATTACCAATGAAAAACATTCTATAATTTTTACCAATGTTTTAAAAAATAACTCTTTATTGGAATATTTTGTACTGCAGTAAGAAAAAGGAAGAGAATCTTTAAAGTTTACTATTCTATTACTGAGAGGCAATCACACTGTGGAAGCCAAATACACATGAAGACAAAAAATACACTAAATCCTACACCATTCACCAATGCTGAATAAAAATTTCAAGAGTTTATAGGACATGAACTAATCCTAATAATACACATGCATATACACAGTGTATACATTTGAAATATTTATGAATAATAATCATATATAGTTAATGCCTGGTGTACAGAGATTTGACTCTAAAAAGTATAATTTTCTACAATTCACATTTATAGTATACTATTGATTTACCTTCATATTATTACACAATTTTATTCAGACTACAGACGATTTATATTGCCCCATCACTGGGCTTTTTTCTTTCTTCCAGAAAAACAATCCTTTTCTTATTGATAAATATGCTGACTTCTAAGAAATAAGCTATGTGAGCCAGGTGTGACGGTGCATGCCTCTAATCCCAGTTACTGAGGAGGCTGACACAGGAGGAATATCAAGTTTGAGCCCTGCCTGAGCAACTTAGCAAGACTCCATTTCAAAATAAAATGAAAATAAAAATAAAAATGGCCCTTACTACTCTACTACAAAGAAAGATAAATTTAAGTCATTTGTAGGCAAATGGACACACCTAGAAACCATAACGTTAAGTGAAAAAAATCAGACATACAAGCTTAAACATCACATGGTTTCTCTTATATGAGAAACTTGAATTATAAATATACAGCAAAATAAAAGACAGATAAAAAGAAACAGGAAGATAGATCTTTTGCAAATGGGAAGGGGTCCAAGTGGTGGAGGGTGGAGGAGTAAGAAGGAGGTATAAAAAGAATTAAGATGTCACATACATGCACCAACTTTCCACAGTGAACGTAATCATTATGTATCGCAAAGATGTACTAAGAAAACTGGACTGGGGATATAGTCCGGTAATGAAAGGCCTCTGAGCTCAATCCCTAGTGCTGCTGGGGGCTGGGGGAGAACCAGAGCCCTATGTTACACAACAGTAAGAAGCAGTACACTTCTGTGTCAATGAAACCTTACGGAACACAGGTCTTACACAATGTTTTTCATCGGTAGATTCAGTACAGAAAATTTACTCTAATTAATTCACAAAGTACTACTTATCGAGAATCTTTTCTAGCATATTTCCTTGCAGATGGACTCCTAAAAAAACAAATAAAAACCACCAAAAAACCTCCCATTTTTCCCTCTGCTTCTGTTTTGCTGGAGTACTTCATGACATGTTTTAAAACAAAGTTTTATTCTTCTAAAAACACTGAAATCTTGGAGCATCATAATATTACTTCTTCCAAAAGTGTCAACTTAAAAATCTTTGACGTGGAATTTATTTTTCAAAAATGTAAGCTAGTCCCAGTTAGGGCTACTTATAGATGCTGCTTTGTGCTGCTTGATTTTATGCACCTTTTAAGAAAGTAAAAACAACCAAAATCTCTTCCTTGAACTGTTGACTTGATTAGATCCACAGTGGTCATGGCTCCGCGAGTCAATCTTGGCAGTCACATTTTTGGTCCAAGGTTGTTTGCCCATAAGGCAGATCACTTGTTTTTCTTTGTTCAGTGGAATCAGAAGATATGGGCATGGAAGAGGGTAATAGGCAAAGGAAAAATCTTAAAATAAGCCACAGCTTCAGGAATGCACGTAAGTAATCCTTGGAAAAGGTTTCACAGTCATGTCAAATTTCTAGGAACTTCCCTGGCTGTTTCCTAGAGCTATCCTAGGACCAGATAAACCTGCCCTGACCTGGGGCTGGACAAAGACCCATCCTGTGTATGCAGATATTCTTTACAACTAACGGTATTATAATGTATCTGGGAAAGTGATAGTATCTGCCAGGACTTGATGGATACTGGAACACTATGATCCTTTATAAAATGATATTCTATCTTGTTGATTTATACCATTTAAATTACTTCTTTTAGTGAAATATTTTATGTGAAAAACATCAA
>PVJO010024236.1:0-24710 GCA_004026905.1 Hystrix cristata | reverse complement strand
TAGGATTAAGGGTGCTGGGATTAGGGGTGGGAGTGTTATCCACTCTAAGGGCAGATAGCCTGGATAAACTATAAGGTACAGAAAGAGGCTTGACTATTCCCCTTTTGCTTCCCTTTGCTTGCCTTGCTGCCTTCTGCCTGTCTGCCATGGCACCCTGCCTTGGATCCAGCTGATTGTGGACTGAAACCTCTACAAACTATGAACTAAATACACCTTTCCTCCCCCTCAACTTTGGGTGTCAAGTATTTTGTTCCAGCAATGAGAAAAAGTAACTAAAACAGGAGTGTACAAGAATCCGGCGACCAGTCCTGTATCCTTACTAGAGGAGGAGGTTTGGACACAGAGACACACAAGGAGACACGCGATGACAGAGGCAGAGATTGGAGTGATGCATTGACAAGCCAGAGACAGCACGGACTTCCAAAAACCAGCAGAAGCTAAGAAGAGAGAAGAGTCTTCCCCCGGGTAGTTCAGAGTGAACACGGCCTTGCTGACATCTTGATTTTGGATTTCTGACATCAAGAAAAATAACAGAATAAATTTCTGTTGCTTTAAGCCACTAAATCTGTAGTCATTTGTTACAGCAGCCTAAGAAATAAATACAATCTTATCGAAAGAAAAAGGATTCAGTCAATATTTTCTAACAGTTGCAATGATTTTATAAATAAGAAATGCACCTTGTAGGGAGTACTGGGGTGCACAGACTAGATCTCCCCTGCACGACAAAGGCATGCACTGCCCTTTCCTCCTGCTTGGGCCTAGGGACTGCTGAGGGCTAACAGGTGCGCCTCTCTCCAGGCATTGCCACCTGCTAAAGTCTGCCTCGGCCAGCATCCTGGGCTCTTCTCTGAGCAGTCTAAGCCTAGCTGCGGGTTGGTGTGGGATTGTAAAGGAGAATTTCCTTGCCTCCACTCAGGATATTTCTGCAGACTTATCCCAGCCTCTGTACTCCTCATAGGATCACCTGACATCTCCCTTACAATTGTATCATATCCCTACTTCCCTCTCAGTCCGATCCAGCCTCCCTTCCTCCTGAGAGCAATGTACTTCCTGCAGCCAAGCCCCCATCTCGGAATATTCCTACAGGAACCTCATCATAAGATAACCCACAAAATTATTTCCAGGCCCACAAATGAAATGTTGGTTTTTATCATAGTCTCAGATTTGTATCTACAGGAACCTGGGAAGCATTTTTGTTTGTTTGTTTGTTTGTTTGAGATAGTAACTCATTATGCACTTCGGGGTGGACTTGAACTCACTATGTAGCCCAGTCTGGCCTTAAACTTACAGTGATCCTCCTGCCACAGCCTCCTGAGTGCTGGGATTACAGGCATTCACCACCATGCCCAGCTGGGAAGCATTTTTGAATAATAATATATAACCAAATATACAAACTAAAGAAAAAGTCCCCCCACAAAGGTTAATTTCCATACATTTTTTAGAGGCTCTCATGGGAAACTGAATCCAATTTCACCACATTAATGGATTATTAGAAAATGCAAACTACACTCCAGCATAGGGACTGGGGTAATCCTGCCAACAGGGACGCTTCCTCCCTCTGAACCACCACAGCGTGCAAATGTCCCCACAATCTTTGTAGGCCTTTGGAGAAAATATGGCCTAGGCTGCACTAAGAAGGGTGAGGAACTCCACTGTGTAACTGTTATAAAAACCAGCCTAGTGAAAGTGAAAGAATAAGAAAAAGTTTCTTAAAGTTCCCAAGAGAAATAGAATCTGCAGGACATAAGGGACTAGAGGCTGAAAGATACGAAGAAATGTCTTAGGTCTGTGCATCTGGATTGAGTCACTGAATATCTTTGTCAAAAAGAATTTGATTTCATGAGCAAGAGGGAAAAAAAGGTAAGAAAACAAACTACAGTCAGGACTCGGCCTTTTAATTTTAACAAGTACATGCATCTTCCTATACGTTCAATTCAAATTGATTATGATTTCCACACACAAAGCTGTAATTGTCAAGACCGTTTAGCATGACTGTGTCACGAGCTGTCCCAAACACTTTCCATGTGTCGCTCACTCGTTTCCCATAAGAACCCTCTGGTTTGGATTTCACATTTATTCTCTTTCTGCAAAGATCATAAACGAAGCAGAGGAAGGTAAACTGTCCCACGTGTTGCTTCACCCCAGCTTCGCTGGTACTGAGGGGCACTGGGACTGGATCTTTAGGTGGTCTCGGTTCTGAGAGCCTCCTCTTGGCCTCCACATTCTAAACACTCAGAAATATACTACTGCCCGCTTGCTTGTGGGGGATACATTGCAAGACCCCCAGCAAATGCCTGAAAACACAGATAGTGCCAAACCTTACACACTGTGCATCTCATGTTTTCCCCATGCATGCACACCTGTGAAAAAGTTTAAATTAGGCACGCTAAGAGAAGAATAGTAATAACTGATGATAAAATAGAACAATTACAGTAATTACTATAATAAATGTTGTGTTAATGTGGTCTCAAAATAGGCTTTGTACTGTACTCAGTCTTCTTGTGATGATATGAACAGCACAATGCCCGTGAGGGGCGATGAGCGAGCTGCGTGATGCAGGCGCCATGACAGCATGAGGCTACCTGACATGGTGTTAGAAGGGAGATTGTCTAGACATGAAGATACCACTTGACTTCAAAGAACTAAAACTGCAGAAAGCAAAACCACACATGATATTGTGTCTCTCCCTAATTCTTCCTTATCTCTACTGTTTGTGTCTTAGTCACGTCCTCATTACTGGGACAAAATACCCAACACCTGTAACTTCCAGGAGGAGAGGTTTATGTTGGCTTATAGTTACAGTCTGTGGTCTGCTGGCTCCAAGGCAGGAACTGCATGGCAGAGGGGCACAGCGGAAGAAAGTTACTCATGTCACTGTTGTCAGGAAGCAGACAGAGAAGGGAAGAGCCTGAAAGGGAGCTATGCCCTGGCCGGTCATGCCCCAGTGACGCACCTCCTCCAACAGGCCCCACCTCCAAACAGCATGTCAGCTGTGGACCCAGCCACAGAGCAATCTGGTGAGTAGAGTACCTCCTAGCTCGTGACTCAGTCACAACCTATGAAGCCCACCTCTGAGTACATGAAGTTTCAGGAGGCCATTCTAGACCCAAACCACAACAATTTGTATCTATTTTTTTCCTCCAGCTTTTGTGCATACTATACCTCACTACTGGTCTACTTTCCTCTTTCTTTTGCTCCTTCCAATCCATCTTAGGGTTTGAAAGGGCCTGTACAGAAATCCCCTTTCTTTCCATTAAATTAGCAGCCAGTTAATTAAGAAATAGATTCAAAATTCAGATGAAGAATAACACATCAGCTTGTTGGAAAGTCAAGGCCCAGACCCAGGGCAAGTAGGTTGGCAATAATCCCCTCAACTACACTGACCTACAAAACTTCAGGGCAAATGGTGTGTGGATAGTCTTTCCTGCTAAATTCCTCCAAAGCAGAGAACAGATAAAGATTGTGCCTTCTCTACAGACAAGACGATCTGAAAAGCAGAGCAATAATGCTGTAGCAGACAAGGAAATAGTATCTTTTCTACTTCCATTTAATCTTAGTTCTAACCACATCTCTCCCACTTACAAATCTCAGCTGATCTCCCTACTCTTCCGGGTCAGATTTGAGCTCCCTAGTGAGATATTTAAGGCCCTCTTCACAAGTCCTTCCAGTTTTTCTTCTTTGGGGTTTGTGGGAGGATTATTTCAAATTAGGTATAGCCATGCCACTGGCTTTGACTAATAAAATATGAACAGTAGTTACATGTGTCACTCCCAGGTGGAAAGCTATAAAAGCCGATTCATTCCTCATTTTCCTGTCCCCTTGCCACAGAGAATGACGATAACCCGAAGGGCAGAGGGCCCATTGTTCTGAATTAGGACAACAGAGAGCAGAGCGCCCAAATGATAGCAAAGGTGAGAAACAGACACGTGTGCTTTAGGCCACTGAGATTAGGAGGCTGTTTATTACTCCAGTAACAAACCTTTTCCGACTCTCGGTCTCCCAGTCCCTTCTCCTCGTGATGGGATTTCCAAATATACAGGGTGACTTTCACCTCTACGATGTTGTTCATGCTCATCACTTTATCTACCTTCATCCGTGTGTCCTCTAACATCCAACCGACCTGCAACACTTTCTCCCAACCCAGATCAAAAGTCACCCCCTACATGAAGGCTCTTCTGTCTTCTATGGGCAAAAGCAAACATATTCTCTTTGGGGCTCAGCTAAGAACATACTTGATGAATGACTGAGTGGGGATCTATGGCCAGATGTAACTTGTCTGCCACCTGTTCTATTCTGGAGATCATCAGGCTATGTAAATCCCACAGTCCTTCCTGTTTCACCCCAAGTGAGACCACATCCCCCTGCAGAGTAAGCAGAGGCGTATTAACCATGGTCTGCCTACACGGTAGGATGCCAGGCCTGGCTTTAGACCAAGGGAGGAACTTGGTATTTTCCTTAAGGCACTCAGTGCATGTGCCAAGCATCCTGCTTCAAGAGCTCAAGGAGGAGCTGGAGAGACAGCAACAGAGGGGGAAAGGAGGCACGTGGCCACATGGCGCAGCATATGGTGAAAGTGGCACTTTGCCAGCAATGCCAACACTTACATTGGCCATGAGAATATCTTGGAGAACAAATTATACTCCTCTCTACAGGAGGAGACAAATGAGACTGGGGCATTGTGCCAAGACAGTGGTGAAATGTTAAGGGCGGACGGGCTTCGTCAAGAGCAGTGGTTCTCAACCACGACTGCAAATTAAAATTAAAGAATCCCGATGCCTCGCCAGCACCCCAGACTAGTTAGATCAGAACGTCCAGGGCTGGGGTCCAGGCCTCAGTGTCCCTCACAAATCTCTGTGTGATCCATGTGCATCTAGGGTTATTGACCACCCTCCTGAGCAACAGCCTTTCTCTGTGACCCAGGAGGCTGATGGCAAATGCACATGGCTTATCCTGCTCTGGGTCTCATATCCTGCACAACAGCTACTTTCTATAAAACTGGGTTCATAAAAAGCCAAGAAGAGATGAGTTAGTATTTGTGGAGTAGGAGACCTCGATGGTACATACTTTCTGCACATTGTTTCATTGCAATGTCACATTGACTCCGTGAAATGGCCAACTGCTTTGAGAAATGTGAAAACTGAGCTTTAAAGATGTAAGTCATGCTCAGACAAAATTAATAAGTAAAGCCTCTAGATGCTGTACAAGAGCCCTTTCCCTCCTCATCAGTGGCTCTCAAACTACAGTGGCATCTGAGGTGGTGCAAACATCTGATTCAAATATAATTTTTAAATTCACGGTTACAACTTTTAAAGCCCAGACACAGAAAAGCACACACTCAGTGGTCTCGCACACCAACCTGTAGCACATTGGAGCCTCCTAGTCTATTGCTGCGCTCTTATACTCACTCAATTCTGTGTGGACCTCCAAGAAAGGATCTTCTGTCATCTCCATTTTTACCATTGAACATCTGGAAAATGGATTCATTGACTAGAATGATTAGAAAAACTAAAGGTGCTCTTTTTAAAAAGTGCATACTCACATGAAATTGTTCAAGCAAGTATCTCGGGGCAACATATGCACCTGGCACTTCAGGGCAAATAATGAGTAGGCTTGCTCAGTGCAAGAATTCATTAATATGTCAAGCAAGGTAAACAGTCACAAGGCACAAAGCAAGTATTTCCTGTAATTATGGTGGAACTGATAGCAAAGTATAGGGCCTTCTCTGGTGTGACCCGGCACTAATGCACAGGTCATAGTGTTGTTATGCTTCCCAGTCTGTATAAAATGTCCACAATGAATCTGAAACTTTAAAGCTCTGGCCCAGTATTGCAAAGCATGAGAAGTTTGGTAACTTAGAAACAAAGATGACCATTTCTTTAATAATTAAATCATATTATAAAATACTAAATAATGATGATTGTTAACTGGCCAAAGGATCAATTGCATCTGACTTCTTCCAAACTGTACACTTTCAATTCAGAAATGCCAATATGTTGTCAATAATTCAATGTTGAAATGAATTTCATGCTACTCTCTTCAAACTGGTTTTTCAGATAAGTTCAAGAGATGTTCTGAAATTACTCAATGAGCTGGTTAAAAAAATAACAAAAAACAAAACAAAAAAGTCTGCAAGTAGCCAGGCGTGGTGGCACACACCTGTAATCTCATCGGGAGGCTGAGGCAGGGGGAATCACTGCAAGTTCAAGACCAGCCTGGGCTACATAGTGAGTTCAAAGCCAGCCTGAACTACGGAGTGAGACCATGCCTCAAAAAAAAAAAAAAAAAAAAAAAAAAAAAAAAGAAATCCGCAAGTAGAAGGCTTGATGGTAATTCAGCATGAGGCATTTCCGAAGCTCCACAGTCTTCAACACGGCTTGGGTCACACAGGTTGGAGGCACAGGGGTTCATGCCATCCATCTCTTCTTCCTCTGACACAGAAGCTGAAGCTGAGATTGGATGTTTCCAGGGCCGTTAACACACATGTTACAGGGAAGTCTCACGGACAGGCTCTACTGGGACCTTGAACACAGGAAAGAGAATGCACTACTGTACTTGATTTTAACAGATAAATTTCTTCGGTACAAATGTATACTGAAGAACAGCTTCTGGAACCGATTCCTGGTCTCAATACAACAGTGTTGGCAATATGACAACACTACGAAGAAGGTCGGTGTCACATTTGACGAATCAGTTGAATTCACCAATTTTCTGGCTTTTAAGAAAGTCCTTCTGGACTACAGAGCCAAAAAAAATTGGCAGACCAGAATGCAGATGTCTTTGTACAAATCAGCTATGCTAGCATTCCAGAAAAATCTTTGGCACAAGCTCCCCCCTATAGGCACTGGGATTATTGCAGATATTTGGGGCACCGTCGACTGGGGAAAGCTGGGGCTAACGATGACAGAATGCCACTCGGAGAGACTGGCTCTGTCCTGAAGTGCTTCATTAATGGCAAGTATTGGTAAGACGAGGGAAAATGACTTGACCGTCCCAGCACCTCTGCTTCTCCTGAAACACCTTCACTTACTCAGTACCTGTTTGAGAAAGACACATCTCTTGGCTGCTTCTGAGTCAGATTTCTCTTGGCAAGCTGAGGTTGAGCACTCAAGAGTCTTTCCCACAGCACACACTTTGTTATGTCGAAATTGTTACAAACCCCTTTACAAACCCCACCGTTACAAACCCCTTTGTCCCAGGTGCCGCAGCAGGTTCTGCACAAACACCAGATTTTCTAGGTACACTCAGCTCTTTGACTCAGCTTAAAGTCTCAGTCCTTCAGCCCCAGTGGTCTAGCTGTTGAAAGTTGTTTCAAAGTGTTTAGATGTCACTCAAACCAGCTCCCCATGTCATGAGATTTCTAAAGCTCTCGTTATTGCAGCTAAGCTTGCCCATGGGGATGAAGAGAAAGAGATGTCTTTAACCTAAAAGCTACATGTGAAAATCAATTCCTACTGTTGCATTTGCAGTCCTTCGGTCACTATATCTTCTGTTAATCCCAATATCATTTCTAGAAGCTTCTTTTAAGCAATATGTTTGGGGAAAATTTCATAGATGAATATTCAGACTAATATAGTGGATCTAATCTTGGAATTTTCTTGATTATCCTTTTAAAGATCAAAGTATTGTAATCCCTTGATATCCATAGAGGATTAGTTCTGGGACCCCTCATGGATACCAAAATCTGTGGATGTTCAAATCCTGGATATGAAATGACATGGTGTTGAAATATAACCAATACATATCCCCTGTACACTTTAAATCATTTCTAGGCTTATAGTACTGAATATGATGCCTATACACCACTTCATTTGCATGAGTTCAATGTAGTTGAAAAGCAGATTTTGCTTTTTGGGACTTTTGGGAATTCTTTTTTAAAACAGTTTTGACCCATGTTTGGTTGGATCCGTGAATGTAGAACTCATAGATAGCATAAGGCCCAGTGCATTATACACTGGGAGCTTTTTAATGTTATGAGAGCAAAATGTTTTTTATATTAACTTTCCCTATTTTGTTGGGTATATGTTAATGTATGTTGCATTCTGACAGCATACTAAAAGGTATCCTTTCTTTACAACTTATTAGGTGCATTTGTGTAGGTTTTTTAAAAATTCCTTTGTATAAACTAATATTAATTTTTTGTTATTGTTTTTGGAGTGGCTGTGAGTTTAGTTAAAAAAAGAACTTCAATCTCTTATTCCTGTCAGAATCTCTCCTACTAAGACAGGGTTCCACTGGTGTAGCTCAACTGTGTAGGAGTTAACCCAGTTTTAATGTTTATCTGTCTGGTTTTGGTTTAGTGCAATGTTTTTAGAACTTACTGACTGGAAAATATGTATGTCCCATGTCCTAAAAAGTAAGAAAAACATTGTACTGTCATAAAAATCACCAATGTCTCCAAAATTAAGCTGCACATGACTAGTATGCTGTTTGTAGCATATTTCTCACTGTAAATCAAAACTTTCTCAACACAAAACAATTAAACTATGAAATAAGAGAGAGGACCTACCAGAATGTGGAACCTAACATATCATGGCCATTCGTTAGCCTCCGTTCACATTGTAAATTCATTGACACTGCCTTCTTATCCTCATTGATTGATTTTATCATAAAGAATTATTATAATTTGAAATACCCACACCAGACTAATCGCTTCCATGTATGGAGCTGACCTATTAATTCCATGGCAATCTTACTCTCTGTGATTAATTCCTCAGAGGTCCTTCATAGATTCCATCTACCTTGGAGCATGTGCCTTGGAACGTGGTGTGATACTTCCATGATATCTGTGCTGTTCTATCTATGTCTGCCCGTATGTGTTGTACAGGTTCATAGGAATGAGGACTCTGGGTGGTGCTGTCCTTCATACTGCCTTATTCTGATAATACGTTCACAAAACTCACTCTATGAAGCCAGAGCTAAGGGCCAAAACTATTCCATGTGGCCTTGTGACTTGTGAACCAAACAAGCAGCCTACTAATAAAGCATTTCTAATGGAGGCCCTGACACTTGTTAATGACGTGTCCTCAGACAAATCCCTTCACATCTCTGTACAGTACCTCATTCTAAAGTGGCGAGGTCAATCTTACTTTGCAAGATCATCATGAATGCATGATGAGTTATGAAGGCAATGTACTAGATAGAATACAGAATCACGTGATAGATAAATATGTGGTATTAAATCAAACACATAAGCTTGAGTATCACATGGTTTCTCTTATATGAGAAACCCAAAATAGAAATTAACTATAAAGCAAAATGAAAGACAATCACATCACAGGGAGAGAAACATTTTGCAAAAGGAAAGGGACCAAGAGATGGAGGGAGAGGTGGAAGGGGAGGAGAAGGAAATGAAAAACAAAGAATGAAGATGTGTCATGTGTATGTAGCAATGCCCCCGGATGAATATAATCATTCTGCACTGCAAGCATGTCCTAATAAAATAAAATGAAAATGAAAAAAAAAATACTCTGAATTTTTAAAAATTCGGTTTTCTTTTTCTGAAGCACTGTCAAACAAGTTGGAATATTTTGTGTCTTCTTCAAAATTTGCAGTTTCTACCTTTAAAAAGCAAGAAAAACCATGTAATGATTGCTTGCTAAAAGTTCTCTAATTTCTTTCTTGGAAGATAACATTATCTAGTGCCTGCTATTTTTGATGCAGTATGAAGGTACCTGGTCTTTTTTTATACCTGAAAGTAAATTTTGGCAGTTTTCATACTTTCATCATCCACTCTTCTTCTCATAATCTTTAATAGACCCTTTAAATTGACAAGTTTGTTGTTTCTCCTGTTGCATGGTGCTTACCTTCCAACTTGAACACGTTTTGAAGCAAGTCTTCAGTTCCATCTCATGCCCTTCACATTAGAAGGCCATTTCACCATCCACTTTCTGGATGACATGCTCAAGTCCCTGTGGTGGTTAAACCTAATGTCAGCTTGATGGGTCTGGCAGCCTCGTGTGCTCCCACATACTTCTGGGTACATCTGGTGGGTCATGGATGCACGACCTCGGTTACTACATTTGGTCCCAGGCCTTCCTCTCTGTGCCATTCCCCTGCTCTGCCTCCCAGCCCCTGTGAACTAAGTAGCTTTGCTCCGTCGTGTTCTTCCACCATAATGTTCCAGCCGGTCATTGACTTAAGCCCTGAAACTGTGAACAAAAATGAACCCTTCTTTCTTTGTGTATGTCGCATATATGGTCCCAGCCAAAAAAAAAAAAAAAAAAAGCTAATTAATACAGTTTCCTGATCCTTTGCTGCTACAAAGTGAATACAAGCACCTCCTACCTCCCAGTATTGGTATGAGGAGACAATGACGTCCTGCAATAGAAAATGATGTTTGAGAATTGTTCTACACATGCGCTCTACTGTGCTTCTGATCTCTCCAGGAAGCTAGAGTTCCAGAAACAGAAAAGCAAGAGTTTGTGCAGAATCATAGTGAAGGAAATACAGGGCTTGAGTGCACTCTAGTTGTTTCTTATTGACACCTAATAATTATGTATTCATGGAGTATAATGTAATAATTATGTATATGTAGAAAATGCATAATGATCAGATCAAGGTAATTGGCATTTCTGTCTTCTGAAATATTTATAATTTCTTTGTGGTGGGAACCTTTGAACTCCTCTCTTCCAGTTCTTTATAAAATATATAATAAATTGCTGTGAAATATATATGCCCTACTGTGTTACAGAATACGAAAACTTATTCCTTCTAACTTTAACTTGGTCCCTGTTACCCTGCCTCCTTCTGATCCCATCCTCACCACTAGTGACCACTCTCCTACTCTCTGATTCCTTGAGGTCAATTTTTCAGCTCCCACACAGGAGCAAGCGCATACAGTATTTGTCTTTGTATGCCTGGCTTATTTCACTTAACATAATGTCCTCCAGCTCCATCCATGTTGCTGAAAACAAGAGGATCTTATTCTTTTCTGTGCCGAAATACTATTCGATTGTACTATACGCTACGTTTTCTTTATCCATCCATCTGCCAGTGAACACCTCAGTTGAAATATAACTTGGCTACTGTGAGTAGTTATCTATGGGCTGGAGCTCAGGCTCTGGCCCCGAGGCAGCACCTTCATCACTGTCACCCTCAGCACCTCTCCAACCCTGCAGACTCCTGTGGAGAAACACTTCGGAAACCAAGGAAGAAACCTGAAGCTACTACACAGCAAGAATTTCATCCCACAAGTTTTCTGACCAGAGATTTAAAAAGGTAGGCCTTCGTTAATTGCATCCCTCACTAATCCATGGGGCATTTCTAAGTGTCGGATACCTCCCAGGTATATCTCTGCTAGGGATGTAGCAGAGAGTGAAATAAACAGGTACCTTCTCTTGTGAAGCTTACAATTCCAGAGAAGTGCAAAGACAATCAAGCAGAAAATTACTTTAAAGTTAATTTTAGGAAATGAAGAAGTGTTACGGAGAAAATAAAATGGGATAATATGATAAAATGGGGGCAGGTAGTTATTTAGATGGTGTGACCATGGTCAGGCTCCCTCAGGAGGTGATATTTAAGAGATAAGACTGATTCGAAAAGGCAATGCTATTGAGAATTTGGATAGTGGTTGAGATGTAGACTAGGAATATACTGTTCTAAAGCACCTACTATGTGCCAGGGACTGCGCTATATTGATACATTTATACTTATTTAATTTTCACAGGACACTATGGTAGCAACTGTGCCAACCTTGGTCACCAATATCAAGATCAGGATATGACACACAATGCAAGGACCCTAATAAAAATAGGATAAATGAAAGTGTAGACAAATAGATAGAATTTATCAATCATATTTTGTAAATAAGTAAGCAAATTTCTAAAAGGTTGGATTTCTCAGAGATTCACAGTTACAAATCACAAAGCTAGAATATTTCATCCTGGTCCTGTTTTATAAAATGTCTGTTATTTTATTTCATTTTATTTTATTTTCTAAAACTAGAATTGAAAAAAAAACTAGAATTGATCCACCAATATTTTGTTTAGGATTATTTATATTTATGCATATAAAATTAGATCAGCTTGTGGTTTACTTTTTCAAACTCTCCTTGTTATTCTGACATCAAGAATATTGCAGATTCATAAAATGCATTAATGTGAGGTTTCTATATTGCTATATTCTATAAGTTACAGTACAAAGGAGAGGCTGCCTGTTTATTGAAAATTTGCTACTAATCATGCAGAGAAGTTATTTATTAATAGGAGGGAATAGTTTTTACTATTATTACTGTTAGTCTAGCCTTTACCTCGACTAAGGGAAAAAACGAAGGTAGAAATGAACAAAATCCAGAATAAAGAAAGAGACATAGCTACAAAACATTTAAGAGATTATAAAGGAACGTTATTAACAAATTTATGAAACAAATTAGACAATTTAGATGAAATAGGAAAACTCCTAGACAGACACAAATCACCAAAATTAACTCAGAAAGGAGTAAAAAGCCTGAATAGACACATATCAAGTAAAGAAATTGAATCGGTAATTTAAAATCTTCCCAAATGGAAAATCTCAAGCCCAGATGGCTTTGCTGATGAATGCTATCAAAAATGTAACAAAGGAAGTACTACACAATCCTTCTCTGAAAATAGACAAGAAAGGAAACTCTCAAATTCGTGTGATGAGGCTCATGTTCCCTTGATACTAAAACAAGACAGAGACATTACAAGAAAGGAAAACTATAGATGAGTATTCCCTCTAAACACAAACACAAAAACAATTTAGACTTAGCAAGCCAAATCCAGCAAAGAGTAAGGAGGTATGGTCTCTAAAATGGTGCTTCCTCCCCGCCTGCAGATAGACCTCACAGGATTTGAAATACCGCACATCTGATTCGCAGATACTATCACAGTTCCATCATTCCCTGCGGCACGCCCTTCCTAGAGGCCCACGAGCTCCTTACGGTGAATATCAGCCATGTCAACTTCAGCCCTCTGCCAGAACTACGTGCGGGTCCCAGGATGGCGGAACAACTTGCTTGAGGGCTTCCCTCAGCGCTCGTGCACAAGAATTGGTGGAGGGTGCCCTGCGTTCTTGCCTTTGACTGAGACGACTCTGAGACATGTTTTACGGTCTCTGGGGGTTACTCGTGGGATCGTGCCTCAGAGAAGACAGTGCTAACTAGCTTATAAACACACACTGCCTGAGCTTCCTTCCCTTCCCATTCTCACTGCCCCACACCCTATCAGCGCTTGTAGGGCTCACCTCCCGAAACTATGAGTAGTCACATCCTTCCCTCTGCTTCCGCCTCCGAGACACCCCTCCTTGCCCACCTCTTTCTTTCTGCTTCAGCACGAGCTCGGAACAGTCTCCCACTATTTTTAATGAAGTCATTTGGCTTAAAGCCAGAAAGACAGATGGCACCTCTGATTATAACTGACTTTCCCAGGAAAAGCCTAAAAAGAGAAAAAATGCATTTGGGTAGACAAGGGGAAATTCAGCAACAGAAGGATTTGGGTCGCCCTCAGCATTTGGCCTTTCGTATCTCAATAGACAGAGCTGATGGTGTGATTGTGGAAATCCAGTCCAATTACCATCTTCATTACAGTAATGGTGCTGACTTCACACCATGAAGCACCGTGATACTAGGAGACTTTTCTTACTACCTTGACAATTTACCTGGATACAATACCGTTTCTGCAAGGCAGTTGGCATGTCCCTCTACACTCCCTCCTCAAGACCTGCTTGCTCAGTTCTGAGCATAATCCTCCTCTCCCCAAGAACAAGCACGCAACAAGCATTAACATCCAAAGCAAGTAAGAGCCAGTTCTGTCGTCTCCACTTTCAACAAGCTCGCACACCCTTCTGAATGAATGCCGGAAAGTAAGTGTACCAAGGCTCCGCCAGGGAGTTCTCTTAGACCTCGCTTCACCAGATTCACTCTGCCTTGTTCAAGTATTTATCACATACCTACCACCTGCCCTCTCCTCAACAAGAGTGTACTTGAAATATCCTGAGGGAACCACTCCCAGTGGGCTGCAGCCCTATGTAATCCCTTCTCCTCAAACACAGCCCAACCTGAGACATACCTCTAACCGATGGGACACAGCCGTGGTAATGGAGCATCACTCCCTTGACCATCTTAGTGCACGGGGATAGGAGAGACTCCACTGCTGACCTTGAAGAAGCATGCTGCTGTGTTGTGAGAAGCAGCAAATGCGGCATCCCGAATCCAATCTCGAGGAACTCTGGTGGTTTTTAGGAGCTAGAAGCGACCATGGCCAATAATCCACAAGAAAGCAGGCCTTCGTCCTACAGCCACAAGGATACTGAGTCTTCCAACACCCTGAGGAAATTTCCAAGTGGATTTTCCCATTCCGGCCTCCAGACAAGGGTACACCCAGTCAGTGCCTTGAGTGCAGGCTTGTGAGATCCTGAGCGAAGGGGCCAGCTCACAATATTCAGATTCCTGCCCAGCAGAAGTTCTGAGTTAGTAAATGGAGGTTGCCTAAAGCTACTAAGTTTTGGGTAGCTTGTTATGCAGCACAGAAAACGAATACACAGAATTAATGTTGATTCTTGGTTCTCCAATATCTTTGTTTTAGAGTCTAGTTTTCCCCCTATTCAGCCTCATCCGTTTTTCTTGGCATCCTAAATAACAGTATCACTGAAGCTCCAGCTCGGCAGGATTTGGACACCTGACAAATGGATTTGGACACCTGGTTGAAGAAATCCAGCCTGCGGCCTGTGTGCGTGAGCAACAGATAGCTGAGATGCCCCAAGGGAAGGGGAGGGGCCAGTGCACCTGCAGCCTCTCAAGGGATGAGGCGGTACCCTCTAGTATCTCCATCCTTGCTTCCCTGAGCGTGGTGTTAGACCGCACTACACAAACCTTTTCCTGTTAGTGCTGCCGGTTCTTGCCAATGAAATACTGATTTCCAGAAGTGCTACTGTCACCTCTAGAACAAGAATATATAGTATTTGTGCTTTCTCTATATTTTCTTCCCTCCACCAACTGAAAAAATTCTAGTGGAAAAATTTAAGGCCTGAGAAAATGATAGAAACATGTGCTAGAAGGACCTTAGTTCCCTGAAGGCCCTCGTAGAATGAAATTCCAACCCCCTCCCTGATTCTTATGGATAGGACTATCAACTAGCATTCACCTGGAAAGCAGATCAGTAGCAGATGTAAGCATTACAATGAATTGGCTTTCATGATTGTGGAGCTTGCAAGTCCGAAATCCTCAGAGCTGGTATCAGGAAAGCGGGCTGGAACTCTCCAGCACAAGCTGATGCTTCAGTCCACAGGTGGAATTTCTTCTCTATAGAAGTCTCAGCTCTGTTCCTACAGCCTTCGCGTTAACCCAAATCATCTAGGATAGTCTTACTTAGAGAAGGCCAACTGATTACAATTTTTAACTCATTTACAATACAACTACACACCACCACCTGGATTAATGTTTGACTGACTAACTGATGACTGCAGCCCACCCAAGTTGATATAAAAATTAACCACAATGGCTGTGATGGGAATTAGCATACACAATTGTGTTAAGCCAATGATTTTCGAAGTGTGTTTATTGCAACAGTTAAAGTCTATCCTAGCTAATAAGAGTGAAATATCATTCCTCATAGCTTTGTTCTTTACATCTGAAGAATAGAAACAAAATTTAATCCCTTGGGCTGTCTATACCCTTAATTAATAAAGATTAGGGCCCCTAAAGACCTCTAGGGCCCCTTTATAGGACACAGGTGGGTTTTCTCCCCATCATTCTTTGATTTCCCAGCAAATTACCCTGAGTCTTTTTTTTTTTTTTTTTTTGGTGCTGGGGATTGAACTCAGGGCCTTGTGCTTGCAAGGCATATGCTCTAACCGCTGAGCTAAATCTCCAGCCCTCCCCTGAGTCTTTAGTGGGTCAACATCACCATGACCTTGACCCTTAGCAAGATCAAGCCGTCTCATCTCCCACCTGGTCTCCTTGTGGCCCCAGATGCCACCTCCCAGTTTATCTCCACAGTGGTTCAGAACGAGCTTCCTACATGTAGATTTGACCATGTTGAGTCTCTTGTTGTTATTCCCATCATTCTTATCTGCTTTTATGTAAAATCCAAAATCCTTACCTCGCCTCTATTTCATCTTCCATAATCAGCTGTGCTTCCTATCATAAGGGTATTTATCACACTCCTCGGGTTTCTCTTTAACTAATACTCAGTCGATCATGGCAATCTAGAAAGCAGTTAGAATCCTCATATCTCTTTACGATCCCTTGGAAAGTTGATTTATAGAATTTTCAATTAAGCTGTAGATGTTGCAAAAACAGCCAAGATCTTTGACATTTTATCCCTTGAATCTTTCCTCTTATTCAAAAACAACATGCTTAATGAATACAAAATTATATAAGTCCTACATATAAACCAAAGAGAGACAAAAATAAATATTGTAAGGAAAAGCATACAGGCCATTAGTGGGAGTTCCCTGTTAAGGAGTTACATAAGTTAGAAGTTTAACAGTACTCAAATCCCAGTAAGGAAAAAATAGAGAAATGCTAGCCAAAACAGATGAGTCTAACCCTCCTTTATAAGGAGTCTCAGTCTTACTTCCCAAGTTCCCAAAGCATATTGCTCACTCTAAAACTAAAGGGAGGGATACCAGGGAGGAGACTGGAAGCCCAGTCCTAAGAGCAGTGAAAATTCCTTTTGATAGAACAGTAGGAATATTCACTTGTATTGCTGCTCACCCAATATTCTGATTTTTCCTCTTATACTTCCCATCCCTACAATAGGATTACACATCTCTACCTGGGTGAACATAGGGATGTCCACTTAACTTGCTTTTGGCAAAAAAAAAAAAAAAGTGTGGTCAGAAGTAGTGTCTGTCGCTTCAGGCAGTTGTGTTGAGAGCTTAGCCATGTCTCTTTTCCCCACTGTCACAGAACAGTCACTGTGGCATATAAAGGCAGCTCCATCAGCTTGGGTAAAGATGCAGCTGACCCAGGATAGACACATTGCAAGGGCAGCTAATGAAACTTTCTTGTTGAAGACTATGTGATTTTAAATTATCTGTTTTACTATTACATTGCAGCATAGTTAGCCCATTCTAAGTAAATAAAGAAAACAGTGCCAAATGTAGTTATCCTTCTATAAAAAGTAAAACATTCAGCATTGGAGAACAGAAAAATGGGAGTCTCTGTAATGCAGTGATGAAACACTTAGTAAAACTCATCTTCCATGATAATCTTGGTGATCGTGTGACTCTAAGCTAAAAATGGGACAAAGAGAATGTCAGCAGTATGCATTGATGGCTATTTTTAGCCTGTGACAAAATAGTAGAAGAAAGGGATGAGATCAGAAAGAACTGGCCAAATTTTAGTCAAGTCTAAAACATGATAAAAAGCCCAGAAACGTAAGACATTCTGTTTTGAGAAGCTGTGTCCTCTCAAACACAAACAAAGAAAGACCAAAGTAAAAAGTAGGAAAGGCTTTCTAAAACTTAGTCTCAGGGGAGGGGTCAGCTCACGATTGTAACCATTATATATTTTGGCAAGTCCTGAGAATTAAATTGACAGTTGTGCCTTCTGATTAGCTTGCAATGTGTGTGCACACTTTGTATAATCCTTCCTCAGACATGAGCAGAAACTGTAAAGATGACGGGATGCCACTTCCGTGCAGATGAGACCTTGCAAAAAGAATTGGGTTCGCTAATCAGAGGACTATCAGTTAATCAGTAGGATTTTCTCAGGTCATCATGATAACTACATGTGCCTTTAAAAGAAGTTTGTGATATTTAAAGAAAGAGAAAATTCTGTTGCTGGCTTTGGAGAAATAAACTATTGTGTAAAGACCTTAGGAGAGCCTGTAGGGATTAAAAAGCAATCTTTGGATAGCAATTGAAAAGAAAATGGAGAACACAGTTCAACACTGTGTGGAATTTGATTCTTCCAAGAATTACATGATCTCAGAAGTCCACCCTGAGCTCCAGAAAGGTACTGGGATTTCAACTTTGTGAAACCTTCGCAGTGAACCCAGCCCCACTATGCCAAGATTTCTAACAAGCAGAACAAAGAGATAATTAATATGAATAGTTTTAAGCCAATAAGATGGTGGTAATAGAAAAATAATACATCATCTAACAAATATTTTGTGTTGGACCAAATGGCTCAAAGAAAAGATCTTAATGATGAGGCTTATACAGAAAATTTAAAAGCTCAAGATACCCATGATTAAATTTTGAAAGTCCTGTTTCAGAAAGATTTGTGGGTGTAGCCACTGCCATATGCTCTTGTCTGAAAAAAAAACAAGCTAAGTCTTTCAGAGTTTCATGTTAAAAGAACCACCCCTCTAGGAAAAAAAAAAAGTGACCATTCCAGACTTGTGGATTCTCAGCCTTCTGTGAGAACTAACAGATGAAAAACTATTCAGCTCCCCACAAGGACAAGTCATCTCCAGCTGCACCTAAAAAATATCATCAAAAAGCAGAGATAGTGTTTTACCAGTTTTTTGTCACCATAACCAAAATACCTGCACAAATTGAAGAAGAAAATGGAGAAAAACTTTATTTTGGGTTAAATGTTTCAGTCCACAGTTGGCTGGCTCCAAAGAAGAAACTTCACAATGGAGTGGCCTGGTGGAAGAAAGATGCTCAATTCCTAGCAACTGACAAGCAGAGACAGCAAGAAGAAAACCAGAGAGAGAGAAGGAACCAGGATAAAATATGCCCTTCCAAGTCACACCCTCGGTGAACCTCCAACCAAGCCTCATTCCTATCAGCACACTTAGCTTTGAACTCATCAAAGAACTGATCCATTGATGGTTTAATCACCTTCCAAATGAACCTTTCAAATACATGGGTTACCGGGCATGGTGGCATACACCTGTAATCCCAGTACTCAGGAGGCTGAGGCAGGAGCATCGCTGCAAGTTTGAGGCCAGCCTGGGCTACACAGTGAGTTCAAGGCCAGCCTGAACTGCTTAGCGAGACCTTGTCTCAAAAAACAAATTAAAAAAAAAAAAAAACCATGAGGTTTGTGAAATAGTTTTGATCCAAACCAACAGATACCATTCCACAGAGAAAGGAGAACGATACACAAAGAATGTCCCATCCTCAGCTAGAAACCTCTTGACGTCTACTCCCTGTGATTATAGAATTGCTACAGACCACTGACTGTTGGATACTTCCTGTTCTTTCCTATTCCAAATCCAGTATTTATTAAGATCATCCTATGAATGTTCTGGTACTGCATTTTGGGTAGAAGCAACAAATTAACCGTATCTTGAGCCCACTGGCGTGTCGATGATGTTACTGTCCCATTTCCATATCTTGACTCTTAACTCCTCAGTACATAAGTACATATCTACTAACTTCCAACTATATCCCCTGAATTTCTTTTTCTGAAGTCCAGAGTGCTGGGGAATTGACCTGGGAGCATCCCCAACCAATGACTCACGGGAATCTATGAGAACCAGTCAAGATTCACTGCCCCTCTAGCATGATCCCTCTGGGCTGTGTGTCTTCACTGGCTCATGTAATTTCTCCAGTGGGATTTAGCTCCAGTTGTCTATGCATTTTATTAGCTAATTTCTGTTTCTTGCCTCACTTACCCAATCCTCAAACAGTATTTCCTCCACTTCCCAAAGAAATCTTTCTATGGAAACCCAAATATAACAACTACTCTCTGGATCCAGGTACCCTTGTATATCTGGTAGAGACCACGCAGTATTTATCGTCACACTTCTGGGGAAATCCTAAACTGTGATGTTGAAACAGAAACTGAGGTGGGTGGCGGTGAGGGCCTCCTAGGTTATCTCACCCAGGAGAGGAAGAAGTTGATTGTTTCTGCTGGAGGTGGGGAAAATGGACTCAATGTCTCATGACTGGAAGAGGAGACTTTTCCTCTTAATGTTTCCCTTCTGTGGGAGGGTAACACAGCCCCACTCTACTGATTTTAGGAGGAAGCCTTACAACTTCTTCAGTCCATGACAATAGCAAGAAAGTATTGATCCCTTTCCTGGAAAAAGCTTTAAGCATCAACACATGATTTGTTATATTTCTCTTCTTTTTGCTACATATCTGACAATGTTCCAGATAGAGACTTTTCAACAGCCAAGTCTCCACGTGAAGGCATAGAAGGAGAACCTAGCTGACTCGAGAGAGGTAGTGATAAACTCTTGTTCCATAAGATTGAGTTTTTAGGCTTGCTTGTTACTGCAGTGTAACCTAGTTTTTTTTTATTAAAACTTTATTTTAATGGTACATTTTCAATATACATATTGATAACATTCATCATTGGGGATTTGTACCTGTACATGATATACCTTGTTGCTTCTTTTTTTCCCAGTCCCCTCCCCTCACCCCCTCCTCCCTCCCTATTTACAAAAGCTTTGTTTCCATTTTTTCCTTCCATTTCTTATTTCTCTTGTCCCCCTGTTCCTTTCCCCCTCCCTTGTTCCCGTTCCTATTTGGACACTTTCTTCCCTTTCCCAATATAATACATTTTAGTCTTTATTTACACTTCAGTTTCTCACACCAGAGAAACTATGCGGTATTTAAACATGTGTGTCCAATTTATTTCACTTAGGAGTATGGTCTCAAGATGCATCCATTTACCCAGGAATATCTCAAGCTTATCATTCTTTATGGCAGAGTAGTATTCCATTGTATAGAAATACCACATTTTCTTAATCCATTCTGCTGTTGATGGGCATTTGGGCTGCATCCACGATTTAGCTATTACAAACTGTGCTGCTATAAACATGGGTGTGCATATATCCCTGCGGTATAATGATTTTAATTCTTTTGGGAAGATACCAAGAAGTGGAATAGCTGGGTCAAATGGAATCTCTAGTTGTAACTGAGTTTGTCTTGACTACAGTGCTCCTAAACAAAGATCTGAGGAAAGAAGACACACACACCTAATGAGAGAGTAGGACTAATACTATGCAACCATTTCTATCCTCTGAAAATGAAGAGACTGCAAAGAGAATGATTTGGCTCCTGTGATCTGGAAAGCCAATGAGGGTGGCTATTTAGAAGATCAGTAATCATAGAAACAAAAGGGCAAAGCAAAATTATGCCAAGGTCATTACTCAAGAAATTCAGGGAGGACTTTTTATCCCCAAGTTGTAAATAGCCAGAATATATTATCACTGGTAATCAGAAAACTGCTGTCAATGATTTTAAATGAAACCTTGGCGAATGCACTGATGAAACAAGGAAAGTCACCATGCAGAGCTCTGTTGTATATCTTTTTCTAATTTTTTAGGGTTCCGGGAGCAGGGGACCTGTATCAGATACTGGCTCTGACAAATCAAAGTAGAATAATAAATTGGTTGAGGGCTCTTGGATAACTCTTGTGTCTCCCAGAGAGTAGGGACTAGAGTTCAGATGCTATGCAGCCAAGAATAATAGAAACATTATTCATTTTCTTTGGTCCATTAAAGATGCCAATGCCTGACTATCTATCACTGGTGGAGACAGAACCAGTAGCTTACACCGCTTATCCAGTGGTCAGTAACACCAGACATGGAACTTAAATGAGGGTGCTCTATTGCCACAACCCATCACCACACAGATTTGAAATGCTTTTGTCTTCTTGACATCAATAGTCTGTCCCTCTTAGTCTGCAAAGGGTATACCTGAAAGAAAAACCCAGTGCATTCAAAGGAGCCCAGAACAAGACCTGGCATTTTCATTTCTCACAGTGAAAAGTAGATTCTGTCTCAAAGATAGGCAGTCTTCAAACAGAGGGAGGAGTTTGAGATATTGAGTGAACAATAAGAGTGAAAAAAAAAAAAAAAGAGTGAAATGCAGCAACCCCAAGCCTGCACTTTCTCCACAGAGAGGCAACGAGGGCAGGGCAAAGGACACAGAGTCAAGTTAAGTCCCCCTTATTTTCCTCCTAGTGATATGAAAATTTTATCTCTGGTCTCAGCTTGTCATCCATAAAATGAATGATCACTACCACTATGTATGCTCTCCATTTATTCACCTAAACATTTATGTACCTACCTACCACTTATCTGTCCTTCTTTCTGTCTACCTATTTGTAAGAGACTCATGCCAAGGACATTATGAGTCATGTCTGCAGAAGTCATAGACACAAGTTTGATTGGTTCATCACACTTCTGAAATGTTTGAATTAATTGTCAATTCTTAAAATATTATATAAAAGTCATATATTTATGTTTGTCTTATAATATGAGATCAGATATTAAGATTGTTCTCCTTTAGAAATAAGTCCAAAGTTTACTACACACACATCACCCAACTTCCCTAAAACCATCCCCCTACTTGTCCTAGCTGTCAATGTAACTTGCCCATCAGTGACATAGGCGGAAGCATCGTGGACTTGAATCAGGAGTAGAGTTCAATTCCCAGCTCTTCCAGTATCCAGCTGTGCAACTTTGGAGAAATGAATTAGAGTTTTTAAGTTTAAATTCCCCCATCTTTCACAATGACTTTGAATACCTTTTGAAATTGGGCATTATACACAGGAAAGGCCACTAGAAGCCCTTTATTATTAGTTCCGCAGTAGTTGCTTTGCCAGTGTCATCTCCTGCCACCACCTTCCTTCTTACAGTTTGTTTTAGAAATGCTGAACTATCAGCTCTCTTTCTCTCTCACTCTCTCTTCTTTCTCTCTCTCTCTCTCTCTCTCACACACACACACACACACACATACACACACACACACACACACACACTCCCCTTTATAAATGCTGTTCCTGCCTTCTGTATTGTCCTTTCCCTTCTGTCCTCGATTTTTTTCAAATTTTGTCTCCTCCATAAAGCTCAGCCATGATTCTTTAGGCTGGGCTGGCTTTTCTTGAGGCTTTGAGGGCTCTCCCACTCTGTATGTTCTGCTGTGATTTACTGTACAGTTTTATAAGTCATCTTTCCATGTTTCCACTAAACTGTCTTTGAAGGGTGAGGGCAGGTGTTGTGGCAAGATTGTGGGGGAAATAAATAAACTCGATCTATTGGGAAAATCTCAAAATCCTAAGAGGTTCAAAAGTTACAGTTCAGAAAAAATAAATACAGAACAGATAACTTTTATACTAATAGTTTTACATATGCAAGAATATTACCTATGTTTTAGAAATGCACAGATGCATCTAAAATGTATATTAATGCTTTCCTGGAAATTTATATGAACGCTTTCCTGGAGAATCATTCCTAATGGTTTTAAATATGCAAGAATATTATATATGTGTTTTAGAAATACACAAACGCACCTAAAATTTGTATTAATGCTTTCCTGGAGAAGGGAACATGTATACATAATGGGAATGAGGATGAAGGGAAGGAGACTTGCTATTCAGAGGCTCTATATTTGTAATAGCCTACCTTTTAAAGCTGGGTCATATACTATCATTTACACTCTTGTGCATATGTTAAATATTTTAAAATAAAATTTAAAAGAAAAAATAAAGGCAATAGGATTTGAAATTCAGAAGACTCTTATCTCTGTTACTGTCAATGATATTCTTCTGTTATCTTTTGAACCTCTGTTTCTTAATCTATGAAATGAGACTAATGAATGATTCACAGTGGAGAGAGGTTGGTCAATAGGTACAAAGTTACAGTTAGGAAGACTAAGTTCTCATATTATTGCAGAGCGTGTTGACTATAGATAACAATAAGATTTAATATAGCTCAAAATAGATTTTAAAAAGAAGATTTTGAATGTTCTCTTATATAAGAAATAATAAATGTTTCGAGAAGGGTATGGTAATTATCCTGATTTGATCATTATACAATGTATACTCATATCGAAAGGCCACACTCCATACATATTTACAATTATTACATGTCAATTAAAATTTAAAATAATTATAAAAGAATTGTTTTCAAATTGTAGAAATTATTAGAGATTAGATCTATAAATGAATGACCAGGTCAGGGTCTGGCACAGATCAAGTGTTCAGGAAATGGGCACTGAATAAATCTGCAATTTATTGGGAACCACCTAAGATGTTTTAAAAATGGTTCGGGGGGGAGGGGGCCTGGGGATTTAGCTCAGTGGTAGAGCGCTTGTCCAGCAAGTGCAAGCCCTGAGTTTGATCCCCAACACCAAAAAAAAAAAAAAAAAAAAAAACAGTTTCAGGGAAGCTTATTTATTTACTTACCACTTTAATGTCTGAAAAGTAAGAGCACCATTACTGAGTGTGGAGGGTGGAACAAACGTTAAGACGCTGAAATTTTCTCTTCCCCCCCAGAGATCATCCTGAATGTTTAAACATCTATTTGAAGATCAAACATGAGCCTTCAAGAGCCGGAGCAGGGTGAGGGAGGAGGACTTCAAACAGGAGACGACGTTTCCCTAGGGCGGCCTCTTGATGCCAGTCATCTCGCCTCCACCCTTGCCTGAGAAACTTCAGAAACGCACGGCGTGCAGGAGCTCAGGGCTCATCTGCTCTCCAAGAGGAAAAGAGACAATCGCGACTGCGGCACCATCATCCCATTCTTGCTGGGGCCGGCTCAGCACCGCGGAAACTCCCAGGCACGTAACCTCAGCCACGGAACCTCCAGCGGCTCCCAAGGGCTTTTTTTTTTAAATTAGTACATGTCCGCAGCGTATAAATGATCACATTCATCTTAGAAAATTGGCACAAGGGCTGGGGACTTAGCTCAGTGGTTAGAGTGCTTGCCTAGCAAGCGCAAGGGCCAGAGTTCAATCCCCAGCACCAAAAAAAAAAAAAACCAAAAAAAGGAAATTGGCACAAACACATAACACATCTTCATTCTTTTATTTCTGCTTTCCTTCCTTCCCTCCTT
>PVJO010024235.1:0-24701 GCA_004026905.1 Hystrix cristata | reverse complement strand
TTGAAGTAGGTGTTGATGATCCTTTGGATTTCTGACGGGTCAGTTGTGACTTCCCCCCTTTCATTTTTTATTGCATGAATTTGGGTCTTTTCTTTCCTTTTTTTGATCAGGTTGGCTAGGGGTTTGTCTATTTTGTTTAGTCTCTCAAAGAACCAACTCTTTGATTCGTTGATTCTTTGTATTGTTTTCTTGGTCTCAACTGCATTGATTTCAGCTCTGAGTTTAATGATTGCCTCTCTTGTATGAGCTTTAGGTTTGTTTGTTCTTCTTTTTCTAGTTGTTTGAGCTTCAACATTAAGTTGTTTATTTGAGCTCTTTCTGTCTTCTCGATGTGGGAGCTCAATGCGATAAACTTCCCCCGTAGCACTGCTTTCATTGTATCCCATAAGTTCCAGTATGTTGTATTGTCATTATCATTTATCTGTATAAATTGCTTAATTTCTTCTTTAACTTCTTCTCACAGCAACATTATTAATGATAGTTAAAAGGTGGGAAATGCCTACTGGCTAATGAATGGAAAAACAAAATGTGGTATATCCATATAATGGAGTATAACTTGGTTATAAAAAGTAATTAAGTTCTGATACATGGCAACAACACAGATGGGCCTTCTGAAAACATGCTAAGTGAAAGAAGCCAGACACAAAAGGTAGCATATTACCCAATTCCCTTATTATATAATTACTATAGTAGGCAAATCTACAGAGACAGAAAGTAAACTGGTAGATGATTACAGCTGAAGGGTTATGGGAAAGTGGAGAGTGATTGGTCCAGGATTTCATTTGGTGAAGAATACTACTGGAGTAATGGGTGCACTACCATGAAAAGTCACTTTCACAAAGTTCAGTTTCATTGTGTAAATTATATGTCAAATGGTAAAGTAATAAACTATATAGTTTTGCTAGTTGAAAGAAGCCAGACAAAAAAAGAGTACACATATATGATTCCATTTATATAAAATCTGTGACAAAGAGGGGCAAAAGGAGAGATTATAATGGTTGCAAATATCCATTTGAAAGTGACGAGTATATTTACCAGATTAATTGTGATGACTTCACAGCCTCAAGCATTCGCCAAAACTATCAAATGGGACATTTTTAATCACTCACACCTCAATAAAGCTGTCTTTAAAAAGAAAGAAAAAAGATGGCACTACCTAACCAGTGTCCAGCTGGCCCGAGGGGATGTCACCATCTCCAGGGGGGTGTCGTCACTAATCTTGGCGGCAGTGCCAAGGGGTCGGGGCTCCATCGTATGCTCCACCAAGGTGCCATAGCAGCTGATAATGTAGAGAGATTCAACAACAACCTGCTTGGACTGATCTACAAACAGAAACAAGATCTGGATATGTGGTGATGGCATAAAAAGAATACAACAAGTTATTTTCCTTTTTTACAAATTATTCACTTTGTCATTCTTCTCCTCAGGCTGCTGAGAGAAAATGAAAAGATAGGAATTTTGCCATATTGTGCCTGATCCTGGCCTAAAGATTGCTTATTAAGTAGATGCTAATGAATGTGAAAATGTGAAACTCTCTATGATTATCACAGTACTTTCAAATATTAAGCAATTATTTCAAGAATGATATAAATATGTTCAAAATTCCAATATGCTCGACAATATTTTACACTATTTTCTACTTGTCCACCATCTAGTTTCTCCCAATTATAGAAAATGAATGATATCAGAGGGGGACAGAGAAGGACTAACTGAAAAGGAGTTATCTATGTACTAAGATTTAGTTATAGTGAATAAACTGAACTATATGAGAGGCTATTTGTACACCTATATCAGTCTAACACCTCAGCTACTTTTTCTCAGAAAACATAAATTTAAAACCTCAATTAATGGATCAAAACAAACAAAAATACATGATGTGTCAATACAGGTTCATCACTTAAAATCAATCTACCACTCTGATGGAGACATTAATCATCGAGACTATAGATGAATTTTATAGGTGGTAGATGGGAATTCTCTGTGCATTTGTCTCAATTTTGCTGTGAACCTGAAAGTGCTAGAAGAGATAAAGTGTTCTAAAAACATATATACACAGGCATTCTCCTCACCCAACCTCTTACTTCTTTTCTCTCAACTGGATCATTGGCTCCCACAGTAAATGAAGGTCAGTTATACTTTGAGAAGTCAGGTGGTAAATATGCATCTAATCAAATGACTTTATAAGAAATACACATGTACTCACTGGCAAAACAGGTTTAGAGCTCAATCTCAGGTTTTATAGTAAACCAAGGGGCATTTAAAAAATCACTCATGAATGCTGGGTGGGTCATCTTATCTCTGTGTCAGGAGAATCAATTACAGCTGATTTGAGAAAATGGCTAATGACCAGCCAGTGGGACATAAAGGAGTAGCAAGTTAAAAGGGTAATTAGAACAGAAGAGAGAACCATTTGAAACTGAGCTTCACAGAAGGTTTTAACTAGTAACAAAAGTCCTTTCGATAGCATCATTAAACCTAAGGAGGTAACAAAAAAATAAAGATGGGATAAGGAAATGGAAGGCTTGCATACTTTACAGTATTCTATCCCACTTAGGTAAGGAACCTGTTGTTTCTGAGATCCTATTACTAAAGAAAGGGTCACTGACTGGCGATAATAAGGGAAAAGGCTGATGTCGGCCAGTATTAAGCGTAAAGGAAAGCCATTTTGCCAAGAACAATACAGACTGTGGAACTCACCAAAAGTGCTCTAGTGGCAACGCAATTTGTGACCTAATTTAATAATACTAAAGTAGTAAGGGAAAATCCTAACATTCAAAATTACATACTTGGGCAATGAATGTAGGCATTCTCTTCTAGACATACACAGTAAGCAATCACATACTAAAATATTAATTATACAAACATTGTAGGTATTGACTGTAGTGATCAAAGGATTAAAAACATAATAACCTTATCAATTCAACAGAGCAAGAGCAACAACAAAAGCTCACTTAATTCTCAGTGACAAGCTTTTCCGTCATGTGAAAAAAACACAGCACAGCTGTTACTGTTCTGTTTTAAAATTTAGCATGAGAAAACAGGGCTTCAAACTAATTTCACCATTTACAGTACTCAACAGAGTTTTTAGCTAAGCTATTTACAGTTGCTGATCTCAAGTTCACCTCTGAAGTGGGATAACAAGGTTTTTCCTCTCCATACTTCAAGGACAATGGTATGAAATTAGCTTGCAAAAGTGTAAAAGTTATAGAATTAAATGATATGGAGTTAATGGCACTGAGATCACCTATGCACTGTCATCAACAAAACAAAACAAGATAAAATCAGTCAATGGGAAATTCATGTTTATGTAAGAGGATAATTTTTCTTCTTGACTAGGCTGGAGTGGTTGAGGAGAGATATGTTAATTGAATGGAAAACATTTTTCTATTAGTAAAAACTAAAAAGACTATTTGGTACAAGATGTTCATTAAGAAGCAAAAATTACAAATGCAAGTGTGAGCTTCTGAAAAAATACATACCTTTTTCCCTTTTCAGACCTGCATTATTTGCAAACCATGACCTGGATGTCCCAAATGTGGCAGCCACACAAAATTCTCCGCCTACTGATTTGCTGGGTGAAATTTGTGGAGGTGGTTTAACTTTGCTTAAAAAAATAAAAGGACAGTAAAAAAAAAAAAGTTACCATGATGAAATGGCAGTCCTCTAGAGAGTGATTTTCCTTTCAGTTCCACCTCTAAGCATTTAAATGCTAAAATAAGGACATGCATTTTGTTGTAATAAATGGTGGTGTGAAATTATGTTCTGCAGCAAAAATGACAATAGTCAAAGTTCCAACATCTGGACAAAATAACTTATATAAGACCAATATAAACAAAATTCTTAGCTAGGTGCAGAGGGGTGCATCTACAGTTGGAGCTACTCAGGAGGCTAAGGAAGGTGAGTAACATCACTCTCAACAGCACTTGAGCCCAAGGCTTCAAACCACTCTGGTCAACATAACAAAACAAAACAAAAACATTTTTTGAAGTATTTACTGGTGAAATCTAAATTACTTCTTTTCATGTGGATAGCATTTCCCTGGAGATTTTTAAATGGCGCAAAAGTACCAGCATAAACATCTCCCAAACATAAAACATATTATCATTTCACTTTGATATATAAGATATGGGACTAACAATACAATGAATGGAAGCAGCATGTATGAAAATGAGATGATATAGAATGAAACTTTGAAAATGCCTTCAGATACAATGCTATGTAGAGTTAGACAATGTAGAAAAAGATCTAATGACCTATTGAAATTATATTCACTGGTCTTACAGTCCTTTTTCTTCTTGGATTTGTGAAAATAGTGTATTTTTCTTTGGGGAAAAAGCCAAGGCAGATATCAAAACTGGTAGCCTCTCTGACAAAAATCTCTTCTGTTTTTTCTACATCTGAGGATACATTTAGAACTGTGGATGTTTCAAATAACTTCCATCAAAAAAGACTTGCTTTCCTGTTTGTTCTCCATGAAAAATTTTTTCATAACCCCAGATACTAGTGTTGCATCTCCCCACCCCCCGCCAGTGCTGGGGATCAAACTAAGAGCCTTGTGCTTGCTAGGCAAGCACTCTAACCACTGAGCTCATCTCCTTTCAAATGCTATTATTTATGGTCTCTTCAGACTTTTAAATTTTATTTTCATTTTATTTTTGAGACAGAGTCTCATTATGTAGTTCATGTGGGCCTTGAACTCCTTATGTAGCCCAGGGTAGCCTTGAACTCACAACAAGCCTCCCAATTCAGCCTCACAAGTGCTGAGATTACTGGCTTGCACCATCACACCTGACTCAGTCATAGTAATTTTTATCAACCACTTTAGATAAATTACTTGCTATAATTCAGAGATCAGAAAAAACAGGCTTAGTGTGCACTGGTAAGGGTCACAGCCTTGATGGTATACAATGAATGCGACACCTCTGATGTTCCAGCTCTGCAGGGGAGTCTCCCAAAAGAAAATAACATTATTTTCACGTGTGCACATGTGCGTGGTTTGGAAATTAAATCCAGGGCCTCACACCCACTAGTTGAGCACTTTACTACTGAGCTAAATCCCTAGTCTTTTTTATCTTGGTACAAGGTCTTCCTAAATTGCCTGCACTAGGCTCCAACTTGGCGATACTTTTGCCTCAGTCTCCCAAGCAGATGGGATTACAGGTGAGAGCTTCACACTAATTTCTACCTTCTTCTGCTCACTTGACTTTATCCCTATGTCTTTTAATAGAATATGCTGGGATGGAAAGAGGTTTCTAGAGTCAGGAAGAAACCTCAGTTTGAATCTCAGTTTGCCATTTATTAGGTATGTGATTTTTGGTTAACTTGTTTATCCTCTCAGCTCGGACTACTAATATGTAAAACACACATGGTAATGCCTACCTTTCAGGGTTATCTTAAAGATTGTTATGTTTCTAAATTCTTGTCCCTAGCTTGTAATAACACAGTAACTCTGAGATTTACAGGCAAATGAATACTGATCAGGTCCCATCCCAGACATACTAAGCCAAACATTTGCAGTTTGAAGCCCACCAAACTATATTTTTAAACAAACCCTGCAGGAGATTTTCTGATGTGCAGCTTCCCACATCATTGTACTCAACAAACATTATCGCTCATCTACATAACTGACAGCCTTCACTTGGTTTTTAAAACATCAGATTTTGCTTTGCTAATCTAGTTTCTCAGTTCCTATGAAAATTCAAATAGTCTCTCAGGTATTTTACTTCCGAAGGCTTCTGTTTAGACATCTTCCCTCTAAGAAGAATTAAACGTCTAAATCAGATGCTACTTGATTGGTCCTACTTGTCTCTCTCTTTGAACAGAATCCATGGCAATGCACAGTGCTATATATGAGAAAGCACCTTCTTTCCATCATTAACATTCACTAAATACTTCATATCATTTCCCAAATAAATCACACCCAGGCCTAAAACAACAACACAGTCACAGTAAGACTTCCAGTGAGAGTGGAATAAAGGCAAAGCTTTTCTAAAGTTCTGTGAAGGACTTCCCTTCTTCAGTTACATCTGCTACAACTGCAATAACCTCCCTCCAGGGAAGAAGGCGCCCCTGTACCTCCACCTGTGCACACAGGCGTTCCCTAACATGTGGGTCACTGGGATCAGAACTCTTCTGTGTGTGAAGCTCTCTGTCACACTACCTCAGAATGTATGTTTCCCTTGAAGGCTTTTTTTTTTTTTCCCATCACAAGCAGACAAGTTCCTGTAACTATCATCTGTAGTACCACTGGTCATTATTTGGGGGGGTCCTGGGGATCAAACTCAGGGCCTTGCACTTGCTAGGCAAGTGCTCTACCACTGAGCTAAATCCCCAACCCCCACGGTCAGTTTTAATCTTTAGGAGTTTTTAGAAGCTGGGGAGAAACAGGAAAGAAGAAACCATTCCAAAAATTTTTGAAAGGTGTTTGCAATTGTGTGAGTATATGCTTTTACTAGAAATACCATCTGGCAACAATGATACTACAATGTAGAAATAAGCTTCACAGAGACAGATTCAAAGCTCTTTGCAAATTACTGGATGTGATTTTTGTTGTTTTTAAATCAAGTGGTTAAAAAGTGAGTATGCTGTTTCTTAAGAGAAACTATGGTTCCTCTAAAGTATGCCTATAAAAAGACTTTAAAATACTTGGTACTTGGCTAGATGGCCATCATGTAATCATAGGGAACAGAAAAATGGTAAGACCTCAATAAGTCTTTTGACACTCAAAAATATATTCTATGTGCTTATTAGCTTATCGTCTAATAAGCCCATGCCAAAAGCTAAAATGTTAGACTTCTGTAAGTTACATATAATTCAATTCTGGAAGACAGAAGTAAAAAAGCATCAATACAGTGTCATTTTACACAAGCTCACTATCTCCTACAGAGAATACGTAAGTATTTTATGGTAAAAGTATGCTTAATTTATGAAAAGAACTGTCACTTTTATTCTTTTATTTCATCATTTCTTCTTTTTTCTGATAGAGCCTTAATTGATGTCCTCTGTAGAAATTCAGGTTTAATAAGGAATCAAGAGTTCACAACCCTCAAAATAACTAGCTATCCACTACGTGTCATAGTGCTGTATAATAGAGTGCAGCATATTGGATACATACATTCGTGTCAAGTTATTTCTGTCATCAATCTACATCTGGAATGATCTGGATATTTAGGCAAAACAGAAACAAGAATATGTGCATGTACATATAAGACTTAACACAGAAATAAAAAATAATCTAATGAGAAGAATGTTACTAATATATTCTATGCAATACACCCAAAGTAAGAAATTTTAAGTGGTTCAATTTGTCCTTTTTCCTGTGTTTTAAAAAGACAGTTTCCAGGAATGTTTGGTTGAAGCGGAATGGCTTTCTTATTAACATATGTGACACACTGTGCATAAACTTTTCCACAATGACACAGAATACTTCTATTGCAAAACCACCTTTTTTTTTGATAGAAAGAAAACACTGAAAAATTACACACATGCGAATGGAACAGCAAAGTGCTATCCTGGTAAACTATGTAAATTTACAGGTTGGTGACACAATCCTCATAGGAAAGCATCTTAATATTAACTTTTTCTGCCTTGCTCTCATGATCTCTCTTGTGAAAGGGGCTGTAATAAATCCTATTAGAGAACATGAATGTAGAAAGAATTCCTTTCAGTATTCATTTATTAAACTGATAATATAATGATATAAAAGTAATTATTTCAATTTATACTGGCGTCAAGAAGCTTAACTGGATTGACTATGCGGACTCACTCATTTTTTTAAATATTCATAGATGAGAACAAAACATACTGATAGTCCGGACAGACGCTCCTGCTTCTCTACTCTCTTTCATGTTTCATAAATAAATTCGTACTCAATTTTCTTTGTAAATTTGGTTTCACTTTTGGGCAAAACATAAAAGAAAAATGGAATGAGTCCCACATTCAGCACAGCAGGAAAAATACTGATGATCATAAAACATCATATTTACTAAGTCGAATACAAAAATTCATAAAAGAGAAAATAGACATAAAAACAAAAATAAAATAAACAAGGTGCTAAATTAAAAACCAAGAGGTAAACTATCATTACTTCTGAGAAAAGACTTAATCCTCAAACAAAAGAATGTGAATTACTGCCAAAAGAAGTGTAGAGATATTAACGTCCTTAGGATTCAAAAATATTTATATAAGCTATTGAAGTTCCCTTCTTTCTCCCTTTGGCTTTTATTGCATTATGTTATCCAGTCAGATCAACATATTGAATTTCTCTTGCCTGTTTTTTCTCCACACTCAACTGCAAACAGGAAAAAAAAAAACCCTGGTATCTTCTTAAAACATCCAGGACAATGATCTCCATCTGGATAATTTCACTATGTACCATAGACGGGATATATGCGGTTTATATGTGGACTATACGACCAGCAGTGATGCAGCCTGCTGCTTTAGTGGGAGGGACACAAGCATGGAAGGAACTAACATGAGATAGAAGCACCAATTCTTTCCTTTTCAAAAACATTAGTGAACAGTCAATATTTCAGTTTAAATGTAACAGACAATATTAACTTAAGAATTACAAAGTGTGTAAAGATTTTCAGTTAAATAATTTTCTTTATATTATTTCCTATGATTAAACTTTCAAAAGGAATTTAGAAGTTTTCTCCACTCACAATTTTATTTTCTAAAATAAGTTCTTGGAGAGAGAACTGGAAATATTTTATTATGCTAAATAATGACAAATATTATTAATATTAAAATTATTCTATTCTGTCACAAATTATCCTTAAAGTTTTAACATATTTACATAAAATTAATAAGAAAAGATTTGACTCTTTATATGAATCTTATCATTTAAAAAACTGTAAAATTTTAGGGGTTAGGGATTTACATCAGTGATAGAGCACTTGCCTAGCAAGCGCAAGGCCCTGAGTTCGATCCCCAGCATCCAAAAAAAAAAAAAAAAAATTGTAAAATTTTAAAATATTCTCCAGAAGATATAGTTATACTGTAATCAAGTACTCTTAGAGATGCTAATTAAAACTTTAAACATAATTTGACAATTACATTTTAGTTTTTCTTTAAATTTAACCTTTAATAATACGACAATATACGAGAGAAGGACATTTTCATATGGACTGCTTCCTGTCCACCTGTTTTATGTATCTATTTTTCAAAAGCAATTTACATAATACCACATACACATTGGTAATATTGAGTCAAAACTTATGAAAGTTCACAATGGTTTGTTTCTCTTAAATTTCTATAGTTAAATAAGTATGTTCACATGTAATTCTTTCATATTTCATGCAGTCCTTCAAATGCAAAGATAACCTCAAGCAGGGATGGCGAACCTTTAGAGCTTTCAATAATAACAAACAGACGGCTGCAGCACTCGTGCCGTAGGTTTACCACCACTGCCCGAGAGGACACAAAACGCTGGGAGAGTCTAAAGGGACTACAATGTCCAGGACGGCCTGCACAGTTTACTTTCTAACAGGCTCTTCTAGTATCAAAGAGAGACATTATTTTAAACTTGTCTCATCTGAGGCTGCGTGAATTTACAGAACTAAACCCCATTAGTGAAGAATAAAGAATGAATAGAAACTGTGACATACCAAAAGCAAAATCTTAACTAAGTACAAATGTTGCAACTTGAAACTTATTAAAAAAAGTATGAAATTTACATTTTAAGAGAAATTATAAACTTCATTTGTATCCAAAATATATACATTATCCTATAACTGAAGTGCTATAAATGTTTATTTAATGTAACTTTTTATTTCAGAACAGTAAATAAAAACATTCTCAAGTTGAATGGAAAAATATCAAAAACTATTAAAACAAAGGAGCTCTTATAAACAACATGGAAGAAGTTGTCAAATTTATATTCATTTTGCTGCTTTAATTTGAGGTTTCATTAAGATCTTAATGGAAAAAACATGCACCCCTGGAAATGTAACGTATTTTAAAGGAGGACCTTTTAGTCTTGTATAAGTGACTAAAAACGAGTTTCTTGTGAGCTAACGATGGCATCAAACAAACCACAAAGCAGTCTTCTAAAAGACAGGCAATGATTTAAAAGTCTACTATATTTCATATATCCCTTTCTTTAATCTGGCTCTTTTAATCTTGTTTCAACCTCAAATCATTTCTGGTTGACAAGTGCTTTTGCTTAAATGTGAGGAGCACATAAGTTGTTGGGGGAATGGACTTTTCTTATTTAACATACAACATTTGTTACAACATCTTTAGTTCTATGTGAAAACTTCAATCTTTATTAACATACTAAAATTCTGTTCTTTGTTCTTAGAATGAGGAATTTATCCTAAAATCAAATTTAATTCTAAGTTTAGTATATAAAGAATATTTGTCATATGTTGAATGTAGCATTTAAAGTTCACTACTCACAAGGTCTATGTATCTTGTTTTTTAGAAGAAATCTGGTTAACAAAAATAATAAAGATAGACTTTCAGAAGATTATCCTGATGAGTACACTGAAACTGTTAAGGACAGTTTTGCATGCTCTGGCCTATTATGATGCTACATTTCAAGGAGGAATATGTTATGGTTATTTATATCACCTATTCTTATATAATAATGAAAATTTCAGATGTTTCAGTGGCATTGGAACACTGAAAAGAAGGGCCAAATAATAATCAATTTTAAAGAACTATTTAAACTTCTTTTTGTCCACAAGAGAAAATAGAATATTGCTTCTAGTATAAGATAACATAAAGAACAATTCCCAGTCACTGTTATGAGAACTACACAAATATGTGCAGAACGCTTTTGGGTTTTCTAGTTTAGTAAAACATATACCTTACATTTCTCAAAAATTCCTTTGGCTTATATGCTCTTAAAAGCAAATAACACTATCTAATTTAAAGAAGCATGTTTTCAACCATGGCATTTACTCCTCAAACTAGGTGAGAGGCAGTAATAGTAGGAGCTATCATTTAATGAGTGGTCACTACGTGTCAGGCATGGTTATTATATTCTGAAATATGTGTGTGTGTAACAATTTGCTTAATCCTCACAATGAACCAAAATAGATGTTACTATTAATTTCATTTAATCAACAAGAAAAGCAAGAAACAAAAAAAAAATTTTTTAATTGCCCAAGATCATATAACTTTGGGATTTAAGACATAGGTAGTCTGATTCTGGAGTCTTGACTCCTAAGCCTTAAAACACTTTATATCAGGATATTAATGGATTCTAATTCATATTTTAAGTGAAAGTATGAAATATATTCAATTTCTTTCCTATGGTCATCATGCCTAAGACTGACAATGCCAATTCTATGTACTTCTATAAAAGAATTTACTAAATAATTAAGTTATGGTGAGTAGGGGCACAATAATAAATCATGTATGAGTTTTTATATGAAATACTATATATATTTCTTCATCATACAGTTCCTTAAATAACTAAACTATTCAAAACAGAATTCAGTGTTGTCCCTTTAGGACCAAATAAAATGTAGTAAAACTTTACAGGACATTTTTGTTATACATTAAATATATTTATATTTCAAAATAAATTAACTCCTCTACATTAAGATATGTAAGGAATTTCGATCACTAAAATATTCAAAGCTCTAAACACAGGTGTCAGCCTTGTCTTAACCACCAGCATCATGAGAGAATTATTCTGTTTTCCTTTTTTAAAACATGTATTTTGAATTTAAAAAATTTTTCAAGGAATAAAGTAAAACCAAAAAAACTTTTTTCAAAAGCATAAATATAACATTCACGTCTTATTTACAATTATCCAATAATTTGGTGCATCTATCTGTGATTAGGCCATGCAACTGAAAACAAAACTATAAAACAGAGTTACTTTTTCAGAGTACAGCAAATGAATTAGGCATGCGGGACTGAACTGGAACTCACCATGGAGCTTTTATGGAAAAACACCCCGCTCCAAAGAGATAAGGCCTTCATGGAAAAGGGGGGAAAATGCACAAAAAATTAGAGGAAAACTCATTTAACATTAACAAATACATGTATATTATACTGTTACAGAGTATGTATAAAAATAACTAAAGTTAGTAATCATATGCAATTCTGTCATATATACTGTGTGATGTAACCAATAAACAGAATGGTGTGTACTACAAGGCCCTTAATTTTCACAGAGTTAGGGATTTAAATTTTTTCTTTTTCTCCCCCTTTTCTGGAACACCCCTGTAACATTTGTAACTTAAAAGAAAATTCACTGCTTCAGCCTTTAAAAATAAAGTAAAAATTGAATGGCATAATCAGATGGAGAAGAGCCACCAATGTGTGGGTGTGTGGCAAAAAAATGTTTAAAATTAGCTCAAGACAACTCAATAAAAGTTTTGATGTGACACTGTTGCTGTTCACTGGTTGCAGTCTCATAGCCATATAACATCAGCACATATTTTTCAAGTTGCTTGTTTCTAGTAAGTTGAACTGCATATTGTGGGCTAACAGAGAAACTAAGGGATGTAGTAGGATTTTTCTCTATTTGAGATCATATTCCTGAAATTAACATGTCTCTTCATAGTGGTGCAAGAGCTTAGCCTTCTCTACCTGGTCTGCACTGAGCTAGGGTGACTATAGTAAACTAAAGCTATAAATACACATCTTAAATACAACTGGGAACTTCAATGGTACACATATTCTTACCCAAAATTCTCTTCCCAGTATTTAAGACATGTTATGCACATTTACACACAAATAAGACTCGGTAATTTAATTACATCCAAAACAAAATTTTACTATAACATCTGACATTTGGAAGGGGGCAACAAAGAAAGGGGGCAACACATTGGTAAAACTTCGGTATTTCCTTCTTTAAATTTGAAGCTTGGAACATTCGAAACAAAAAGTCTGCTAATTAGGATTAATTTCTCCAGTAAACTGAGCACACCAGACTACAAATTAAAACGAACAAAATGTTCTAACAACAATGAATACAATTCTCAGCCTGAAGTAGAGAGGACACAAAGAAGGTACACAAACATATAAAAGATAACCAGAAGAAAGATAAGAGGAAAAGTGAGATATTGCAAAGAAAACTTTACAGATGATGTCAGTGCAAAGCAAGGATAGCTCTCTCACTGCTGATGGTAAGGATGCAACCAGAGGGCTGCAGATGTAGCTCAGTGGTACAGCACTTGCCCAGCATGTACAAGGCTCTGGTTTCGAGCTCCAGAACTGTATGTACACATACACACACACACACACACACACACACACACTTTTAAATAAAAACACATCCAGGAATATGACATCATTGTTCACATTTAAAATAGTGGATTTAAAATTTTTTTGACTGTCGCCCACAAAAAAACATTTTAAGGTGCAAGCTGGTATGTACACGAATACACACAAGGTTGAAACAATAATGCTTTTTATTAAATAAGTAAGGAGTGCTTTTTATATGTAATAGTTTACTACATTCTATTTCCATGTCAAGTTTTTGTTACAATGCAGATAAATGCATATTCTAACACAGTAGGTCTGGCTGGAGTTGTAAGCTTCTGTTATTTCCAGAAGGCTATTAGGCAATGCCAATGCTACTGGTCTGGAGAACCAGTAACAAAACTGCATTTTATTCTGTTCTATTTTATTAAAGAAAAAATATTAGTCAAAATAAATCCGATTTTAAAATTTACCAGTTATACTGGGAAGAAGGTGTTGCTAGAGTCTGCTCTATACTTTGAAAAACACAAACATAAATAACAGAGACTACTCGAGGTATCTGATCTCCAAACAGCATACTGATCCCATGTAGAAGTGAACAGAAAATCAAAGGTTCAAGCCACTTCTAAATGCCCAGAAATACCTCCAAGCTGAAAAGGTTTCTGTTGGCACACAGTACCCAGCTTCTTCCATTTTACTCCATTAAGCAAGATACCTGAAATAACCAAATAGTGTAAATGACTCTGACAGAAATGCTTGCAATCTGAAACAACCAGGCCTAAACTGCTCTTTAGTATATAGTGTACTTGCATGGAAGAGTCTCCCATGGAATCTATCAGAATACGGCTCATTTACTGTTAAGAATTTGAAAGTGTTAAGGCAGGCGCTATGACACATGCCCAATATCCCAGCACTCTGGAAGCTGAGGTAGGAGGATAGTGTGTTCAAGGCCAGCCTAGACTACCTGGTACTTTATATAAAATGGAAACATGTCTTTCCAGCAGATGACACAAAGAATGAAAGATCCAGATTTTCCTTTCCAGGCAATAACAACATGCTACCAGCAAGATTTCTCTGGCTATCTCCTTGCCCGACAATGCCAAAATAAAATATAAATCTCCAGACACTGTAGTAAACAGGCCTGTAGTAAATAAGAGCATTGTCAATTTTAAAGACAATAAGGATCACTACTCACAACATAATCCATTTGTATTAGTTAAAAGTTATCCTACTTTGAAGAAGAATCCACTGGCTAATATAGTTCAAGAAAAAGGAAGAGGGCTGGAATGACAGGGTTTAGTGGGTAGAGTTGGCATACATCCAACCTATATTCACCCACTTCTTGCCTAGCTCTACAAACTGGACCTCTGCCACATACATGTGAAAGAAAATCTACCAACTCCAAAGAATTACAGTGACTGACGTAATTACTGACTTTGTAAAGTTAGCATCAGCTGTTCTTTAAATAAGCTTATTTAATCTTTCCTCAGTAGCAAGAGGATGAAAATATGAAGTCACAAAGTACAAGTCCATGATCCAGCTGTCTTCACCTATGACTTTCCTCTCCCCCTCCACAGCTGTACTTTTGTACTGGATTGGGATGGGGGCAGGAAGAACAGAAAAGAGAGCTTGAGTCAGAGTGTATGTTGAATTAAAGATAATAATACCATATGCAACTCAAATTACTATATTTGGATCTGAAAATTATGTGTTTTCCAATCATTATTAAAATTTAGATCAATCCCCAGCATCCCTCCCAAAATGACAAAATCTAGTAAGTTTAACATCTCTGCCGTAGAAAACTTTTTCACTATGTTATATGTTCATTTTGAGCTGAATTCTAATTGAAAAACTAGTCAAGAAATTAAAAAGCCAGCAACATTAATTAGACAATTCTTTATAGGCCACTTTGAAATGAGCTTGCCGTTAGTGTTCAAAGGAATTCTCGTGAAATTTCTAAGAAGATAGGAAAGAATTATGTTTTAGACTATGCAAAGTCATTAAACTCTGTAACAGTGAATACTACATAACCACATAAAGATTTCGGTTTTACTCATAGAAAACACAGCAAATGTAAAGTTTTTTTTAATGTGTAAAAAAGAGAGACAAGATCTCATTTGAACATCCTTAAACCCTCATCTATACCTTACTTCTCATGATAAAAGGTTAATAATGAGTCTATTACTACAATAATCTTCAGAGTTAAAGAAATGTCTGGAGTCTGAGAGACGAATTCTACAAACATACCCTATAAATCTTGTTTTTCAATGATCCCATTCCATGAGCAAGTACTATTACAAAGTGGATATCAGAATGAGCCCACACAAACAATAAATACAAAAGCTATACAACATTACATGTAAAATACTGAAGTGAAGGTGTACTGCTTTCAAAATAAATTCTAGTAACTCTAATACCTTTTAAATTCTGTGTATCTTCTCTTTTTTTTGGCGGGGGCAGGCAGTGCTGGGGATCAAATTCGGGGCCTTGCACTTGCTAGTCAAGTGCTTTACCACTGAGCTAAATCCCCCAACCCCTGTGTATCTTCTCTTAAGCAGCAACTGAAGTAAACCTACATTTCCTACCTGCAAATGAGCAAATTAATCCTTCTGTCATTTTTAAGTTTTAATTTTTTCACTGATTAAATTTCAACTGCTCCATACCAAAGAAATATATATGTTGGTTCTCAGTCTACTGATCTGTAGGGCAAATTGAAGCTGAAAAAGACAACTGTCTAATTTGAGACATATTTGACATGCCAATTTAAATTACAAACTCAAGATGTAAAAGATTTTCATTAGAAAATACTAGATAATGTTCAAATTCTGCCACGCATGACAGAAAAGAGACTAGCATAGCATAAATATTGTCAGACTTCTGTAGGATGCTATGCCTGCTGACTTCTAATACAGTATGGAGCAGATTTCTTCCAAAAAAAAAAAAATCTCTAGAATGACAGCAAAATGCAATAAACTATAGTATGGTTTAAGTACTCTACTTAGCACAAAATTTGGGAACTCAAACTATCATAAATATATTACAAATGTATAAATATATACATACACACATATTATAGTGAAAATACATTGTCCATTATTTTATATCTAGAAACAAACATTCAGAGTTTAGCTATTGAGAACTAACAGTTATATGGACCAGAGATGGGTGGTGTGGGATTTATCACCTGCTATTCTATCTGGGGGTTCTTTCTTCAAATATTTCTCACTTAATTCTCAGAACTTTGCCTATAAGGATTAGGGCTCAAGCCTGTCATTTAAACAAGCCAAGATGAACCTAACCAAATTAAAACCAGGCGTGAACCTTCTCCAAGGCTATGATGTGCCAATGTCATTTACTTAAATAGCAAGATCTGATGACAGATTTGTTTTGTAAATACTAACTGGAGACATTCAAATAAATGCTATTAATTGCTTCCATTTCTAAAGAAAAAGCAAATATCTAAGTTTTCTAAGTGGGGCTTGTGTTCAGTCCCAGCTCAGGGTTGCTTGACAGTGAGTGAGGCTTAGAAATGAGGCAATGGGATCAAAAAACTGGTGAGGACTCATACAGACTAAGCCCAAAAGATGATTGATTGGTAGATGATAGATAGATAGATAGACATAGATAATTTCAGATGAAGAAACTTATGTAAGACACAATGACATAGGAGGCAGAACTAAGAGGCGAAGCAAGGGTTTCTAATTCTTAATTCAATTTTTCTACTATACTGTCTGTTATATTTCTACAGAGTAGACCCCGAGGTTCCTAACATCTACTCTTAATCACGCATAAAGAAATGAAAAAATATAAAAGTCAGGAGAGGATTAGGAAGTGGGAAGCTATACACATTTGAGTAAAAGAAGACCTATGAAAAAATAAATCATAGTATGTTTGCTTCCAAAAATGTTCAACTAGTTAAGAGCAAAAATATAACTTTCATTCTCAATTTTTATATGTTCTATTTCCGTGAAACACTCCAACTTCGTTCTCACACTTACTTATGTCTGCTTTTGCCTGTAACATAATGTGTATAGTATATAACAGCAGAGTGCTGCTCAGTCACAAGGAAAGATAAATTTGAGTCATTTGTAGGAAGACGAATGGGTCTTGAAACTATAATGCTAAGTCAGTAAATCAGACACAGAGGTTAAATATAAATGGTTGTATGAGAAATACAAAATACAATTTAAAAGGGAAAAGAAAGGAGAGATGGTAGGAAACAGGGAGGTAGACTTTTTGGAGATAGGGAAGGGGATTTGGGGAAGGAAGGAGAGCACAGTGAGTAGGGAAAAGGGGGATTACAAATAAGCATGATGCAGTATGTATGTGTGCCAATTCCACAAAATGAATGTACTGCAAACATATAAAAAACTAATGTTATAGAAAAATAATTTTAGATCTAAAATGATAAAATTAAGTATACTGATGAAATTTTTTATTTTGTGCATTATGATGTCAAAATCACTTTTGAAAATCTTTATCCTCATTTCATTCACTAATTCGGTCAAATACCTATGAAATACTGTTTAAAAATCCCTACCACAAAAGCCTAAAGTCCAAGACAGGGAGCAATCCTTAGTACCAAGTTTCACCGTAAACAGGTAAGAAGAGCTATTCTTGTTTTTATTTGATAAAAACATGATACTGTGGTAAGCTGGGCTTTCCAACCCAACTGTCTCTGACGGATAACGGATTCTGTTTGAATGGGTGACTGTTGAAACCAAATAATTTCTAACACTTCCTTTGCTTTCATCCACATACATCATCAGACGTAAGCAGCAGCTGTTGCCAACACTCCTCCAAAAAGCTGCTTCGAGGTACTGACGAAGAAGGTGTAAATACATCTGTCTTTTGCCATTTGTAGTTCCACTGGCCTCATGTATGTCTTGGAGTGAGACAGATGGTCCCTGACACTGAACAGGCTTTCAGGGATGTATATTTGTAAAAGTGAGAGGACAGATGTTAAATATGGTAAACACACATTTGTCCCCTGAAGGTTTAAGATGAGGTTTCTATCTCAAATTGGATATTTGAGTACTGGATCCTAGGCAATTCTTAGAAATCTCTGCTATGGAAGTATAACATGTTATGGGTATGGAAAAAAAGGTTAATTTTAAGATAAACCAAAAATTACATTCTGAAAACTCTTTGTGCAGCTATGATAAGGAAAGGAAATACCAATTTGAAACACTTCAGCAAGAGGCATAAATACACATAGTGTTGTAATCCAGCAGTGATTAAATATAAATTATAATTACAATCGTCAAAGAATTTATCAGTCACTGTACTCCGTATTACTAGGAAAGGAACTAAGGATAGTGGGAAGGGAAAAAAGAACAGTAGGTTGCCTAATTTGTGGCACAATGAAGTTCTGTAACAAGGATTCATTACAGATAATGATTATTTTTTAATTTAAAAACCAACTAATAATATTCATTTTAAGATCTCTTATGATAATTATACTGTGGTTATGGAAGACGATTTCCTTGTCTTCAGATATTATACACTGAAGGATGTAGGAAAAACGGGATAATAAGTCTACAACATATATCAAAGTAAGTAGGAAAAGTATGTTAGTGTGTACACACAACGAAAAAATTTGAGTAATAAAGTAATTAAGTTAAAAACTGCTAAGATATGGGATACGGAAATTTTTTTTACTAGTCTTGCAATGTTTTTATAAGTCTGAAATTATTTCAAAAAATTGTAAACCAAGTAGGACAAGTATGAATTATTCTCTCTGAACACTAGAATATAGGACATAATAAAAAGAATTTAAAAATTTAGCAGTAATAAAATAATGTGAAAACTGAGATACAAAAACCTACTCAACAATATGTTACAAATATCATACACTAATTCTAATTTCAAAGCACTTAAACTTGTAACACTTCATTCTTTAGTAATTATTAAGTGGTATATGAGGGAACACAGTATGTATTCTCTAAAAATCTGAGAACTTCTAACAAGTTTTTAAAAAGAAAAGGAAATAGAATTTATCAAAGTTCATGAATTCTGGCAACACAGAAAACTAACTGACGATGAACAGTTCTAGCTATCCCAGTGCAGTGAGAAAGAGGGTGCAGGAGGATAGAAAGAAAGAATAAGAGACTTTTTCTCCTTCTTATGGAAAATTTCAAATATATTCAATAGTAAACCTACTTCCCAAACCTGCCCACAAATATTTTAAATTCTAACATCATATTATTTTATAGATAAAGCTACAGTTCTAAAATCAGAGAATTGGGGAAAATTACTAGAGAAAGATAATTCTTTGCACTACAAGACAGCATAGCTCTTTTGTTTAAAATAATAACAACAAATAAACACACATCAGAAACAAAATACTAGAATATGCTTTCATGTCTCCGGGAAACCTTTAAACTCTCTTGTTATAGTCCCCTCACTCTGAATGTAGAATTAAATATTTTGAAGGTACTTTCACTTAGGCTCAGGAAAGACATACAAAAATTTATAAGTATTTTGCAGAACTGTAGCAATGCTGAGCTGAACTGAGAAGACAGTATGTACTAGCTGACTTCAGCAAGTAAAAAAAGAACCTTAAAATTCTGATTTAATATTTAGTCCCATTTGTGTGTTGTGATTCTATATCCAAAGAAGCAACAGTAGAACATGAGAAGACAAGTTAACCAAGAAAATAAGAACACAGCCTAATAGCCACTACTGTTAACTTATTTGAAAATCAAAAACAAATGGAAGAAACATCAAAATTCTATTTAAAAGCAAACATCCACTGAACATAAAAAGTTAAATTAAAAAATATACAGGTCAAATGAACCTGTAACAAACTTTCCTTTAGTTACCCTTAATATGTCACAAATTTTATTTCTGTGTACCACAATATACTTTATATCCTAACATCACCACACCTAGCACAAGGGTAAATTTCTGTTATGGTGTACTGCAGCTTAAGGGACCCCTTCCTGAGAACACTGAGTGCTTCGCATAGAAATGACCTCTTTAAATTGGGCATGCTGGCACACACCTGTAATCTCAGCACTCAGGAGGCTGAGGCAGGAGGATCACTGTGAGTTCAAGGCCAGCCTGGACTACACAGAGAGACCCTGTCTCCAAAAAAAAAAAAGGCTTCTCTAAACACTTTAACACTAGTAAAACAATATTAAGATATATTGATAAAGCAGTAAAATAATTTGTTATTTTTCACTGGAAAGACCCTAAGGCCTCTTTGAGGGCAATAGCAGTTTTCTTCTTACTATTTTACTATGGAGTTTTAATACAGAATTTATTTTTTCATTTCAAATTGATTAATCATTAGGGTTTCTCACTGAGGACAACCAATAATTTGTCTATTTTAAAGTAGCAAGTGAATTTTCAGTGTTACTACACAATTGAATCTCTAATCACAGATATAAGTTTATTTTCAGAAGGCCAAAGAAATAATTTGATATTCCTAACAGGTATAAATATTTTAAATGCCCAAAATAAGCACGAAGAAAGTAAATGACTACTTAAAAGTCTTTAAGGATATTAAAGAGCAACCTTGAAAAAAAAAGCCCAAATCTTAGAACACTTTTGAAAACTATACATCACCCTGTCTTGACATTGAAAGATTATATGTAAATTAAACTTTAATATACATGATCTTGAAAAGGTTTTAGAAACATAGATGCACGTTCTCTCCTTATTATGTATGTCAAAAATTGGGAATCATGTTAAATCTCAACCACGTCTGCAAAAATGGAGAAAATCAAACTGTATTATCAGGCAATGCTGCAGGCAGCAAGTCTCAGACTGTGTAGATGGATCTGGTTTTTATTAGCCAATCCCCGTTTTCACAACTTGTCACCGCGTTGTTTTTTCCATGGCTGTGTGTGTACATGGCTGTGTGAGAGGCTGTTTGTGCACGTCCTAGACTTTGTACTTAATCTGCTGCCCTGACATCTCATATGAGCTGGAAATGAAGAACATAATCAAAACCACACCAAGAAAAAGTACGTTGTGTTTTTATTCTTTCAACCCTCCGAAACAGCTGTGAACAGCACTGAGTGGGGCCTTACCCTGTGCGCTTGGTGATGGTCCCCAGTGTCACCGGCTGCTTGATCTGGGCCAGTGGCATCACCACCATCAGGCTGGGGAGAGGGGAGAGGCGGGGATTGCCAGGGTTGTTGTTGGTGAAGTTATTGTAAGAGTCTTGGCTATTCAGTTTCCCTACAATGAGAAAACAAAGAAAAGCATCACTGATGGCAACTTCCCAACCTCTGATAGGACTTTCACTGACTCCAGTAATAAGTGAAGAAAGGCATAAAAGGTACAAAGAAAATTAGTTACATGGATGGGAACGAATCAAACTGCAGAGATTGCAGTCTCAGTGGATGGTAAATGAATTCTCTTTCTACAGACACTCAGTGAGATGTGTTACACTTCTTAGATCATTGAATCCAACAAAATGTAATCCTTTTGCCTATACATGGCCAATTTCTAGGGGCAAAAGGCCACATTGGCTTTTGACAGGGATTAAATTGAATTTGTAGCTCAATTTAGGGAGCACAGTCAGACCTCCTTATCTATGGATTCCACATCTATGGACTCAAGCGACTGTGGAGCGAAAACACTGGGGGGAAAAACACAAGCAAGTTCCAGGAAGAAAACCTTGAATTTACCATATACTGAGCACTACTCTGAATCTATGCAAAGTGATGTGTAGGCACATCCAGTTACAGTCTCCTACGATGTTAGAGACCCTTAGCTTCTCTCCAGCATTGTTTGAATATTGTTAGGCATCTATCTTGTTTGTAGGCTTATGATGGTTGCAGCTATACTAATCAGCCTTCTTTCTTCTCTAAATAATAAAGTATAACAACTATTTACATAGTATTTATATTGTATTAGGTCTTCTAAGTAATCTAGAGATGATTTAAAATTTATGAGAGGATATACGCAGATTATATGCAAATACTACACCATTTTATATAAGGACTTGAACACCATTCTGGGGACCAGTGGGGCCCTGGAACTAATTACAGGCAACCACTGTAATCTTAACAATATTAAGTCTTCTCATTTTACATGGATACACACAAACCCATGTTTATAGCACCACAATGTATAACAGCTAAAACTTGGAAATGGCCTAGGTACTCATCAACAGATGAATGGGTAAAGAAAATGTGTTACTTATACACAATGGAGTACTACTCTTTCGTAAAGATAAACAAGGTAAGAAGTATTCATAAGTAAATGGATGCAACTTGGAGACCATAATAGTAAATGAAATAAATCAGACACCTAAGTTGAAATATCAAGTGGTTTCTCTTACGAGAAAGAGAGAGAGAGACAGAGAGACAGAGAGAGAGAGAGAAAACAGGCAAGCAAGCTTAACTACTAGGCTTTGGAAATACAGATAACTTACATCCTACAACTTTGCTGAACTTGTTTCTTAACTCTACTAATTTCTTGTAGGTTCCACAGGATTTTCTACATAAGAGATTATGTCATCTTTAAAAAAGACATAGCTTTACTTCTTCCTTTTCAGTATGAATGACTTCTACTTCTTTTATCACCTAATTGCTAGAATTTCCAACACACTTTTGAAAAGACAAGGGAAGAGTAATGGTCACTTATTTTTACTTCATTTTTGCATATGTGATGATTGGCTGAGATTTACTGTGTTTGCTATTTTGAATATAGATGTGTAATTTTTCTTTTTTTGTTTTTAGATGTCCAATTTTTCTATCACCACTTTTAAAGCAGTTATCATTTCTCTGCTAATTACCTTTTCACCTTTGTCAGAAATCCATACTCATGTGTGAACCTATTTCTAGATTCCAATGATTTGTGTCTATTCTTTCACCAATACTGTATTTTCTTGAATTCTGTAGCTTTCTAACCAGTCTAACTTGTGGACTCACAGAGAAACTTTATGAAGTTTACATCATTGTCTATGTTACAAAATGAGTGCAGTATTCATAATCCAATAACATTTTCAAACAGAAAACAACTTATGAAGTTGTTAATTTCAAACAACTTTTCTTGACTTCTGATAAAAAAAATCGCCTACCCCATTTATATCATTATCAGTGAACATAGTATTTTTTATATATGCAGAGTCAACATGCCCATATAGTTTTTTTAGTAACTTGAATTAAAGCAATACATTTAAATAGGGAGCCAGGCTTGGTGGCACACACCTGTAGTCCCAACACTAGAGAGACTGAGGCAAGAGGATCGCTCCAAGTTTGAGGCCAGTCTGAACTACATAGCAAGACTCTGTCTCAAACAAACAAACAAACAAACAAACAAAAAACAATGCCTATATGCGTACCAGATGAAGTCATAATTGGTATTTTACTTCTGAAAGACATTCACTTTTAAAACAGCATGTTTCCACCAAGCAGTATCTAATGATATTGTTGCAGACAACGAAAGGCAAGAGTTCCCTTTTTTAAAAATACCTAATACAATGATGGTGCCTTCAGTATACGTGCTGCCAAAGCTAGCATGATGAAGGTGCCTTCAGAAATAGGATAATGACTTAACCAAATGTTGTTCCTTCCTTGGGCCCAAACCTATCTTTTTACATTACTTGATGGAATAAACAAGTTAAACATTGATAGATGTCCCTTTTCCAAAATAAGGAGAACATAAGAAATTCATGCAAATAAAATAAATTTGTACATCCCTTAATCACCAATTTCCAATACAAAATATATACTAAAGTTAACGGAAGTGATTTAAACCTATTGCTAAAATTAAAACAGACAGAATTTACGATGTAGACATGATGCTTAGGTTGTTTATTGCTAAAATTAAAATAGAATTTACGATGTAGACATGATGTTATGCTGTTATAAATTAGACAATATTATAATTATATAATACAGAACCTTATAGAAAAGATGAATGGGAATCCCATTAGAATATTTTGTGGAGGAATAAAAGAAAAACTTTTTATAGTTAAATCATTCAAAGTTGCTTATTATCATACTCTGAAGGCCAATGTGAATGAAAAGGTGAATGTGTATTCACCTTTAGACAACTATGTTATATCACTCTGGAACTGAAATTAGAGTTCAATGGTAAATAGGTCATAAGCAATAAAATTCAAGAACTGTGCACATCAGATACACTTCACAGCTAGTAAACAAATATTTGTTGAGTGCTGCAGCCTAAGATAACATGCTGTGAGGAACTATATTCCCACTTTGCACGAAGCCTACAGTCCAACATGCATGAAACAGAAATTGTCTAAAACTAAAGATAAGTACATGAGGGAACAATTATTTGGAGACAGGCTCAAAGACGACATGGGGACATGACATAGTTAGATAAAGAAGGAGAGGAACAGTCAAGGCATGAAGGATAATATGAAGGGAAAGGATGTAAAGGGATGCCATCATGTGAGCAAAGTGAGGACTGTGACACAAAGGAATTGGAAGATGGTATTATTTCAGTTTTAGGACTCTTCAATTGAGACAAAGGAGCAGAACTATGGTAAGTCCTTCAGCAAGGGAGAAGTACAAAAGTTGATGTCAATGAACTTTATAAATAACATC
>PVJO010024234.1:0-24702 GCA_004026905.1 Hystrix cristata | reverse complement strand
TATCTCTTCTTGATTCAGTTTTGGTAGTTCATATGTTTCTAAGAATCTGTCCATTTCTTCAGTGTTTTCCATCTTGTTTGAGTAGAGGTTCTTGAAGTAGGTGCTGATGATCCTTTGGATTTCCATTGGGTCAGTTGTGACTTCACCCTTTTCATTTTTTATTGCATGGATTTGGGTCTTTTCTTTCCTTTTTTTGATATGAGTGACTAGGGGCTTATCTATTTTATTTATTCGTTCAAAGAACCAACTCTTTGACTTATTGATTTTTTGTATTGTTTTCTCAGTCTCAATTGCATTAATTTCAGCTCTGATCTTAATAATTTCCTCCCTCCTATGAGCTTTGGGCTTGATTTGTTCTTCTTTTTCTAGCTGTTTGAGGTTCAACATTAAATTGTTTGTTTGGGCTCTTTCTGTTTTCCTGATGTGGGAGTTCAATGCAATGAATTTCCCTGGTAGTACTGCTTTCATTGTATCCCATAGGTTTCGGTATGTGGTAACAGCATTATCATTAAACTGAATAAATTGCTTAATTTCTTCTTTAATTTCTTCTGTGACCCAGCTATTGTTCAGAAGGATGTTATTTAGTTTCCAAGTGTTTATGTGGTGTTTTTGTTCTCTATTACCATTGAATTCCAGTTTTATTGCACTATGGTCTGAAAGTATGCATGGTATAATTTCAGTTTTCTTGCATTTACTTAAACATGCTTTATGAGCTAATATGTGGTCTCTTTTGGAGAACGTCCCATGTGCAGCTGAGAAGAATGTGTATTCTGTTATTGTGGGGTGGAACACTCTGTATACATCTGCTAAGTCCATTTGTTTGCACATTTGATTCAGTTCTGATATTTCTTTGTTAAGTTTTTGTTTAGTTGATCTGTCTATTTGTGACAGTGGAGTACTGAAGTCTCCCATTATAATTGTATTAGTATTTATGTGATCTTTCATGTTCCTTAATATTTGTTTTATGTAGTTAGGTGCACCAATATTTGGTGCATAAATATTAATGATTGTTATTTCTTCGTCTTGGAGTTTTCCCTTGAGAAGTATGTAGTGACCTTCTTTGTCCCTCTTGATCTGTTTTGTTTTAAAGTTCACTTTGTCTGAGATTAGGATAGCGACCCCTGCTTTTTTTTGGGTTCCTGTTGCATGAAATACTGTTTTCCATCCTTTGATTTTCAGTCTATGAGTTTCCTTTTGGGTTAGATATGTCTTGTTTCCAGGTTTAGATTAGTTCTTATATTACATAAAAATTTTGCTAAGGGTATTTATTTCTATATATATGTTAATATAAATCAAGACAATGTCCTCCTCAGTCTTTTACCAGCTATAATTTTAAAATTCATAAAGTATTTGGTTTTTTACTAATACTAAACATTAAACTATTTCTAAAATTATAAGACCATGCTATACTGACATGCCTAAAATCCTAAAAACTCAGTTTTTATTTATAATTTCTAAGAAGACTCCCCAGTTGTATTTGAATTACATGGTTGTGCATTCTTATATTTCTCAATGAAAAGAAACCTAGCTGATAAACTGTTCTTTCTCTATATTGAATTTTTCCTAAAATAAGGTTATCTTGAAGCAGCAAAGATCTTTCCCCAGACAGATTGCAACGTCTCACCAATCCCCAATAGCATAGAAAATGGTAACATCTGCATTTAAATTACTTATTTATTCAACTCATTTATATAAAAGTGTACCAAACCTAAAATTCAGTTCTGGAACATTACTCTAAACCTAGAAGATATCCCACTTCATACACTTTCTACAACAACTTGTCTCTGGTAACTGTCAAACTAATAATCTATACAGCGTTGTATTGCAACATCATTCAAACGCAGCATCTTGGAAAGCCAGATAAGAAAATAGACACTAAAGTAAGCTTTTCCACACTGGGAGTTGGTGAGGGTCCCATTATTTGAGTCTATTTGTGATATTTTCAGAACAGTTTAACTAAACTGGTTCCCTCTGGCTCCAATGATTGTTTAATACCATCTGTTCATTTTTTTTTAAAGTACTATTCACTAATTGCTTTAAAACAATTTCAAAATATATTCCCTATATTTTTCAGCACATTCTATCATTCCTATTAATTCAGTTGGGCAGCTGCTATAAAAATATATTTTTCATTTATGAAAATAGCTTTGAGAATTGCCAGTTTGTCTAAACAAATTTTGCGAAGCTACAATGTGCACACAACTCTGTTATGTCAGAGATGTACAAAAACAAGATTTCGATGTTTAACAAATTGCAAGGAATAGATTATAAAGAGACAGAATCATAATAAGTAGGAAAAGAGAATGTTCTAACTTAATAGTGAAAATAGTAAGTTATTACTATCATCTAGAGAAAAAGTCCTTTTTATTCATTAAAAAGATTAGTAGTGAAATTAATATGCCTTAAGAAGTGCTTGATAATTGGATTGCATATATTCTAAAGTTTGGAAATATAGCTATGGTGTGCAAAATTATATTGAAAAAATGATTTTAGGAAATATGAGTCTTACCTATTTATGTATGCAAGGGTTAATTTTGAAACATTTTAAGGAAGGCCAAGCTATTTACCTGTATACTTCTAACAATTAAAATTCAATAATTCCAGGGTTACAATTATCTCTCTTTTACTATGCCAAGAAATTCTTGTCCTCTAATCATCCTTGGCTTTTCCTTTCTCTTTCATTTATTTTTTATATATTGCAAAGTCTGGTTAGGTTTATTTGTTTTTTTTTTTTTATTTTTGGAGGGTGAATAATTTTTGACTGTTAAGTAATGGGATAGCTAAAGATAATAATTATTTTGGATTTTAAATTTTATGTCAACACAAATGTATTCTTTACAAAAATACTTTCGTTTCTGGACTTTAAAATGTTCTTCTGATATGTATTTCATTCAGATATACTATGTCTATTACCATTTTTGGTGTATTCAATTTGTTTTATTATTGTAAAACCCTTAAAATAACATTTACCCTGTTACAAGATAATAAATGGATACATTTTGATACATACAATGGTTGCAGTAGATCTCTGGTACAAATTCATCATGTTTAATTGAAATTGGGTCACTTGTTTAGTAATCTACCATTTTCCTCTCCTCCTAGCTCCAAGAAATTATCATTACACTATGTGACTCTATGAATTCAACTATTTTAGATACTACATATTACTATAAAAATCATGTAATCATGCAGTATTTGTCTTTCTATCACTGGCTTCTTTCACTTAACAAGACACTCACAAGATTCACTTGTGCCGCTACATATTGCAGAATGTCCTTTGTTATTAAGGCTGAATAATGTTTCACTATATCTATTTACCACATTGGTTTAGTTCACTTATCCTTTGGTGCACATTTGGGTTGTTTCAACATCTTTTCTATTGTGAATACTGCTACTAAGAAGAAGACTGTTAATATTGCTTTGTTATCTTAATTATAATTCTTTTGGATAAATACTTTTAAATTGGGTTTCTGGATCATAAAGCTGTTACATTTTAATTTATGTGAATCTCATATTGTATTCCATAACTACTACCCCGTTCTGCATTCTCAATGACAGCATCCTAGAGTTTCAATTCTTCCACATAGTCAGGAATATTTATTTGCTTTTATTTCAGTAATTAACATACTGACACATTTGAGATGATAACTTTTTTCTTTTCATGATGTATTTATAAAATCATTGTCAATACCAATGCCATGAAACATTTTTCTTTTGTTTTCTTTCTTTCTTTGGTTTTCTAAACTTTATTTTGGGAGTTTTAAAGTTTCAGACCTTATTTTTATATCTTGGATCCATCTTGAGTGGATTTTTGTGTTTGGCATAAGATAAAGCATCACTATCAGAAAGGGAGTAAAATTGTGCTTATTTGCAGGCAAAATATTCTTTTGGTAGACAGAACATCTATAACAACTGTTAAAGCTAATGAACAAATTCAATAAATTTGTTGGGTAATAAAACAATATATAAAAATCATACTTTAAAATTTCTCTTGAGCCACAAAGACTGTGACTAGCCAAATTAATTTTCAGAGAGAAGAACAAGAATGGAGAGAATCATTTGATCTCTGGTAGAAAACTTTCAAAATTCTTACTCAACATACACAATCACAAATCTCTTTTTGCATTTATGTTTTATTAAATTCTACAAAACTGACAATATATCTACTGGTTTCTCTGTCCTGATCAGACTCTTCATTGCCTGGAAAATTTTAACTCCAACACTGAGACAAACCTGCAAATTTCCTTGTGGGACAAAAATGACTAGACATGATCTTATTCTCAGTAATATCTTCACTAACTGGAACTTGATTTGCTCCTTGTTGTATCTATACTACTCAGAGCCCACGAAAAATATGATATTTGAAAATTTATCTGGGTTTATTTGGTTGTAATAATTTGAAAAGAGGTACCTAGAAATAATTCAATTTTTAGATGTGAATATCTCTTTGTAACTACTTGTTTATTATCCTGGAATTTTAATTTTGTAATATCAAACACTTAACATGATGTACTGCTGTATCAATGAAGGATTAATTACTATTAATTGTTTAATCAAGTAATGCTGAAGTAAGACCCACAGTTAAGGTCCTTGTAACCACTCTCTTTTAATAGAATCTTTCAACCTATTAACACTTTTCATGTTAATTTTCACAAAAATTAGCATTATACTAGGCTATAATATTGTACTCTTATTTGTGGTATAATTTCCTGCAAGTGAAGGTAAGCTCCACCATAACAGAGGAAATTCAAGCTTTCTTTACTCAAAGACATATGTCAATATAGATTTCTGTGTTCAGAAAATATATATTTAGAAATACTAGATACTTAATAAAAACTGAAACCAATGGAAATAATCATTTCCTCATCCATTATCCTTTTAAGAAGAAAGACCACACCTTGCAGATTCTGTGTTTTCTTCTATCTATTTTCATACTGTGAGATTCAAAATCAAGTTTTGTTTGCAAATACCGTGGCCCTTTCTCCATTACTCTGAATGCTAGAACTGACACACGGTGGCTCAAGGGTGTGGTGCTGGCGCCTGCTGCTGACATTGCTGCAGCATAATAAGGTAGAACGTGGGACCTCACAAGACAGTGCAAGTTTGCCATTTCGGGTCTCTCTCTTCTGGTGAAGCCTCTAATGACATCTAGGGGACCTACTCATGATCTTATGTAGTCCTGGTCACCACATAGAACCTTCATTTCTAGTACCATTCACATTTGAATTTTAAGTGTTTACTTTCCAAAATGTGATCTTTTGTGGAACACATTCAAGTCATTGAATTCTACCCCTTACACAAAAATTCATAAATTCTTAAACACAAAACACATGCATTCCTTCCCAGGAGCCCCAAAATCTTAACTCTTTCTAACACAAAATCAAAAGTTGAATATCCAGGCCCTCAGTGAAATCAGACTTGTATGTGATTCAAATCATAATTTGTCTCAAGGCAGATTCACTGTAGCCTATGACTATAAAATCAGGTGAGATATCTGCTTCCAAAACACCATGATGGCAAGGCACAGCACAGGTATTCCTAATCCGAACGGGAAAAAAATAGGCAGGAAGAACAAAATACAGTCTCTATGTAAAAAAATCCAGTAAGGTAAACAACATTAAATCTCAAAGTTTCAGAATAATTTTCCTTAACTCCGTGCCCTGCATATTTGAAAGTAAGATAACAATCCTGAAACATACTCAGTTTTCCTGCTGGCACCTGATTGTCCTGCAGCCCAGTGAAAGTTATTCTTACTGCTTGCTATAAAATTCAGACTCCCTCAACTGGCTTCCCCAGCTGTGATACTGCCTACTCCCTGTGCGGCATGCATGTAGATTCATCGCATGGCCCCAGGTGACAGGGGAATCGAGTCCAATTATGGTTGCGCTCCTACTGCCCGCTACTCTGCGAATGATAAAGCGCTTTAACTTCAACACAGAGAGCGCTTGTTTTCTGTCAGCATCAGGGAACTATGTCAGGCTGGCTCACTAGAGAGAATGTGTTTTGGTCAGTGTTCTACTGCTTCTAGCACACCTTTATTTGGTCAAATTTATATACATTTTATAACATCATTGAAGTAAGTTATATAGGGAATACTTGGTTATAATTTTTTTTTAAATCTACTTTGAATAGTATCTATATAAATCGACAAAATGCTTGACTGTTGGTGAGGAAAACAGAATACTTTCTCCTGCCTTGCCAGTAACTAGCTATCAGACCTTGACTAGAAGGAAATGTGGTTAATATTCATTGACTTTTTAAAACTTATTAAGAAGTATTAGCTGTACAGAATAATGAGATCCAATGTTACATTTCAATACATGTGTTCAATATCCAAGAATAAAATCCTGTCTTCATTTTCTATGTGTGTGTGTCATTATGCTAAGTTTGTGTATACATTTAATATTAAAATACTGCATCCAAATAAAACATGTTGTAGAGAAGGAGATTGTTAAGTAGTTGGCCTGTGTTTATAGGACAAATAGGATGCAGATAGACTATTTGGACCCAGTAGGTTCTATTCCAGAAGAATATCGTATTCTTTTTATATTTTGTTTCTTTTTGCAGTATAGCAATTGAACCCAGGACCTAGGCCATGCTTATCTAGTGATCTACTGCTGAACTGTACCTCTAGCCTTAGGGTGATACTCTTAATGATTTTCATTTCATGCAAAGATTATGAAAGAAAGAAACATGACTAGGTTCGTGTCTGGATCTGCGATTTCAGGAAAATGACTTGAACTATGAAGTTTCACTTTAAACAATATTGAAATTTGTGCCTACTTTGAAGGATATTAATGTGAATTAAACCAGATCACTGAGGTGATATCTCTTTGCACGGTGCTTGACACATTATTGGCTATCAGTAAATTTTAATGTCCTTCCTTCCCCAAGTGCTTCTAAAATATGTATGTGGCTTCAAATGTTTTATGCTTAACCTTGTAGTTCTTGCTTTAAAGTGTTAAGTTTATGTTCTCATTTCGTGTAACAGCTTTCTCAAAATTATTTTGCATTTCAAGAATTCATATTCTCCAGTACCTAGTTCAAAGATAAAAGTGAAAGAGCCTTATATTACCACATTCTGTGCCATTTGAAATAGCTTTCCAAATAGAGGATTAAATGAAAATCCCCTGACTCTCAAATGTACCTAAAAATAAGTGGTAGATGTCTTCATATATTTTAATGTTTGAGAATGATGCTTTGCACTCTAATTTACTTAGAAGATCAACTAATTCTTAGGAGATAGGTGTTATAACTCTTCATTACTGATGATTATAGATTCTATTTTATAACGGATATATAAAACCTTGACTCAGTAATGCTTTTTCCATCGGTTAACAATGTGTTTGTTATAAAAGGAGCTATAATGCTTTGATGAAAACACTGAATAGTTCATAAAATCTATGCAGCTTGAATTAGTATCATAATCTCCTTGCAGTTAGGGAACAAAGTAATTTATGTTATTGCATGTATTATTTCTGATTTTGATCATTTAATTATCAGTTAAGTTTAATCCAAATATTAACTTTGAAAGCTTATACATATTTTATAACAAATATAAACAGAAAGACACCTTGGGGAAAGGTTTATTGTATTGATATAATTACACTACAGACTGCCAATTAAGAACACCTGTATTTTGTGAATTTCTAAGCTTAAAGATAGACAAAGAAAATTACATAAATTCAAAAGAAATTGCTTAACTGAGAACTGAAAGAAAGCAATCTCCAGAGTGATGATTTAGAAGCAAACAGTATGGCTGAGGTTTTTTTCCAGTATGGATGAAATGCAGTCTCAAATCATTACGGGGTAAACAATTCAATTGAAAAATGTATTATTAAACACTAACTGTACTATAATTTAGAGTAAGTGTTTACAAGAGGATGAGTTGTCAGTTCGTGAATAGAGTCTTCGACTTCTTTGGAGTCACAGAATCCGGATGGTACCTGAGAGTATAGATAAGTTTATTTTATGTATGACAAATTTCCAAACTTTAATCTCTTCCCCAAGAATCCCAAGATTCAGCACAAAGAATTCTATTGGCAAAATAATTCTGCTTCCTTTATCTATTTTTATATCTGAATTATTTTCCTATAAATTGTTAATTCCTACCTTTAAACTTCCTGCATACAGTATTTAATTGTGTCGTTATCTTGTTAATATTTAGCTTTCTCAAAAATGTGCTTTTGTAGGTTGATTGTTTTTGTAATTAAACACATCATCCTATTATGCCTCAACATGGTGATATAGATGTCGTTTTCTTTGCTATCCTGTCATGAGAGTGAATATCGTTGCCAAAAAGAACTGAAGTTGAGTAATGGGCTTGTTATTTGCTTATAGTCACTGTTATAATTTGCCTAATTTCACTGAGATAGTTTATTGATGAATCAGTTTCACTTGATCATGAGGCACAAATTAAACTGTTACACTAGGTATTTTTCAAAATGATTGACCTAATGATTAACTCTTGCCCTACATAATTCTTGTTTATAGATTTGAACATGCCTTGCAAAGAGTTATCACTTTACACTAACAATGGATATTTCTCAAAAGTCAGAGGTTACGTTAATGCGCTCTAACAGGCAGAGCACACTGAGAAGAGCATGTGTGACTGGGGTCTAGTGCGATATTATCATAACCTTGGATGGATCTTTGCTCTTTCTTGACTGGCAAGCTACTTTTTCGATTATGTGATGGAAATCCATATCCTTAATATTCTGAGGATTTCATGTGATTGCTAATCTATAGAGTTTCTTCATTATGCTACTTACCTTTTTATTTTACTAGGAAATGGGAATTACAAAAACTTCTACTTAAGCTTTCCTACCATGAATTTCTGCATTTTGTGAAAGAGAAAGAGGACTTATTTCTTGAATAAGTTGCTAAAATGTCTACTTCAACAATGATTTCCACATATATAATTTTTTTAATTATTAATTTTTAATTTTATTTTACTAATTCAGAAATGATACTTATCAAGTACACTGTGATGTTTTGATATATGTTTATAACACTTAGAATGTAAGTATCAGATACTTCTACAAACATATGCTGCCCCTCCGCAGATACATGTGGGACAAAATTTCATATATTTTATGGCACTGTGTCCAATAACTTTGCAGGGAATTCAGGCCAGTCGTAGAGTCATCTGAATCCTATCTCTATAAGGATATCTTATACAACGAAGTAGTCATTGTTAGATGCCGGTTAAAAGCAGAAAAAGACATACATTTTCTCACGTTTATTTGCAATAACTTTATACCCTTTATGTTTCCAAGGACATAACCAGCTTCTCTGTCGTGTTTGAGTTTGTTCGGCATGTCCTTCCTTCCTCGGAGGTGCCATTGGAGGATCCGTCTGTCAGGAGACATCTCACTGAGCAGGGCTCTCCATCAAGCTCTTGACAGTAAGTTGTTCAACTCGCAGGACAGGAAATAACACCTTAATTAATTTTTAATGTGTAATGTGGCACTGTGAAAATTTAAAACTCTATATATCATCCTTCTGTACATAAATTGTATTTTTCATAAATTGTTTTTGATTTCTGATTGTATCAGTGGATGTTCATCAAGAACGATTATCACTGAAATCTAGTTCAGTTCCAGTTTTTAAAATTTACATTGATATCTAGAAGGTCTGTTAAGGAGGTTTTTGGGTTTTCTCTGCCAGTTATCCAGGAAGAAAGTAGGTTTAGTCCAACCCCGTGATGAAAATTTTTCATAGGTGAGCATTTAGTTCATAATTCCCAATGAAAATACAGTTTCACTTATACATTTATACATTAATACTTAATTCACTTACATTGATAGACTTCGTCAGTCAGATACTGAAAATTTCCATATGATTCTGTCTCTCTCCTGTGTTCACTATATTTTTCAATTAATGCATATTAGTTGTAATGAATAATACATTTCATTTTGGCATATTGTACAGGAATACGTGCAAATCATACTTTTATTATATTCTCCCTCTCATTCCCTCCCTTACATTTGGAGAGAAAACTCTGCTGAAAAATAAAACAACATGGTGAAAAGATCACTGAAGTCTAACCCAAAAACTTAAGTGTGTATCCTTATTCTTCATTCTTCTTTGTTACTATCTGATAATACTGGGCAATTCACTGGTCCATGCAATGATACAAATTTATATATCTGCAAATACACAGGAAATTTCACATATTATGACATGTGTATGACATTAACAGGGTACTAACAGTCACCTGGGTTGGTTAAATCGTAAAGCTTACAAAAGTGATATATGTATTTTACTATATAACCTGAAAAATATTCCATTAAAATTTTAAAAAGTTAAAAATTAAAAGTAAAACAAAAACTGTCAAATTCTTTGTGAATTTTAAACATTGATACAAGTGTATGTGATTACAAGTGGAAAATAAATACTAAATTCAGTATAAAAGTTTTATAAAATAAATTAGAAACTATCACTTATGATTAAAGTAGCAGGTTTAAATTGATAAAAAAAAACTAAAGTATATACAGATTCAGATTACTAATCAGTGTTTTCATTGTATTCTATTTGGATTTATGTATTATTAAATTATCATATAGACATGACCATGCAAGTAAGCATCGTGTGCTATTCTTTGTTGTCTTGCTTCTGACAAAGACAGAAACATTGATTACATTTAAATTAATTACAGAGGCCCTGTCAATAAGTCAGTATGCTATCTCAAGGAGTACGAATGAAAGAGCATGTCCAGGGGAGAAGCCCGAGGGAAGGCAGAAAACATCTGGGTTCTGATGTTGATTGCAGCTGGTGTAGGAAGTCACCCTGAAAATCAGTGTTAGAATATATTTATTTTATTATAATAGGAGCTGTGTATGGAGTTACTTCCTTTTAAGACATGTATATCATTGAGTTCATTCAAATATTTTATTTCGATCTATAATTAAGTAGTTGTTAAATTAAAACAATTAGTCTTTCATGTATGTTTATTATATTAAAAATTAATAAATCATTAAATTTATTTCACTAACATTATTGAATAAAACTATCAAACATTTTATACTCATTTTGTTTATGAATATATAAAATTTATATATTTTATTATTTACATTTCACTTGGAATTATGTTTAAATTTATTCATGGATATCAAGAAGTCACATATTAGTTCTCAGTTCATAGCAATCACTGTCCATTATGAAAAAAAAAAGTTATGATCACGAATAGTGGTCGAGGTTGAATAAATTTTGAATTAATTATAGAGCAGTTGTAAAATTTTATAATAGTACAAGAAAATTCTATAAGTAAAGATAACGTATCCTTCTTTTTCACTTCCAAACATTGAAGCAACATCCATCAGCATTTAATTTACTTTTAATTTGATACAGACTATGTGCTTCTATGTAGTGTGCTCATGCAAAGCATTTTCTCTCCTTCTCAGAAGTGGATCAGGTATTATAGAATCTTAGATTCACTTTACTACATAATTTTTGAAACAATGATGGTTGTATCTAATCAAATTATTCATTATTCAAAGCTGACCTTAGAAAAATAATTTCAGGTAATCTCAGAGACATAAACAATGGAAAATATTTTTGAAAATGTATGTTGTACAATGGTCCATGCTGACGCCTGCCTTCAAAAAAACCTGTGATCATAGTGTTAATATTATTTCTATGTGACAGCCCACAGCATTATGAGAGAATAATAGTTTTCTACGTGGCAGAGTTGCTGGAAAAAAAAAAAATAGATTCCTGTTCTCCATGTTTATTCCATACATCATGTTGCCTCATATGTCCATGAGAATTTGTTCCTTTTGTTCATCAGGGTTTAGGTTCACATTAAATGACTACATATGAAGGTACAGAAAACTCGGTAGGATATAATTTTTTTAAGAATTATTAATTTTTTAATGTATACCAGTACTCCTTACAATAAGAGAAAGATGAGAATAGCTATAAACAAATTAACAAAAGTAATTAGGTTTGTGTAAGATAAAATAAAATTTTAGGTGAAAAAAATAAGTTCATCATAGAGATTATTACAAAATCTTTATCTACTAAAATAAAGATATGTGATACAAAAATATCAGAATGTGAAGTAAAAGTACCTAGCTCCATTATGTATTATGTCAAGGTAAAATTAACTTTCAGACTTGCATTAAAAAAGGGTATACTGTAGTTATCATCCCAATAGTGTATAAATTGTAAGTTAGTATATAAGTATTACTTGTGCTTATGTATTTATATATTTTATAACAAACCTTATATAAAAGTTTTTTTTTTTTTTTTTTTTTTTTTTTTTTTTTTTTTTGTACTGGGAATCGAACTCAGGGCCTCATGCTTGCAAGGCAAGAACTCTAACCACTGAGCTAAATCCCTGGCCCTTGTTTTGTTTTTAATATGTGAATCTATAAGAAAAACTCTAGGCAGGCATGATCATGTGTGCCAGGAGCCCATCACTGTGGGAGGCTGACACAGAATGATTTGAAGTGTGAGCCCAGCCTGTGCAACTCAGCAACTCAGCGAGAGCCTATCCCAAACCAAAAATACTAAAAAATTCCTAAAAAGGCCTGAAATGTAGTTCATTGCCAAGGCCATAGGACTAATCCCCAGTACTGCTAAAAGAGTGAGAAAAAGCTGGAGGTGTAGCTCAGTTGTAGAGCACTAACATCAAATGCCCAAAGCCATGGGTTCAAGAACAAACAAACAAACAAACAAACAAAAAATTACTTAGAAATTGCTTTACTACAGTCAGAATGCCACTCTGATTTAGATACTGTTATTTTATTTTTAAATTAGATAATTTTAAAGTTTTTGTACTTTTCCAAAAATATTACCTCTTATCTTTTGATGCCAAATGGGAAGATTTCCTCAGAGGAAAATAATTGGGTATACAAATTTGGACAAAGCCAGGTAAACCTCACGTTAAATTTATATCCACTCCCCTAACCTCCAAAGTCTGTAGTCATTACACAGCGATAGATACAATATGAATGTAACTAATTGGTAGAAATCTCTTCATTAAGTGAAGGTTTTGTTCAAACAGATGCAAATATAAAGGTCAGTGTGTCCAGCTGGGTGAAGGATTTTAATCCAAGATATTGGCAAATGCAAAGTGCAAGAGGATTAAAGGCCAAAAGGCAGATGTGCGGAAGAAGAAAGCAATGTCTGAAACGTGATTTAAAAGTGTATTCAATGTGTCCTAGAAACTGATTTCCATGAAAATGTAAGAATACAAATGTCATGCTTAAAATATGACAGTAAAATGTCAAGAAGACTAGATCAGTTTAGTTGGTGTTAACACCTGCCCTTATTACTGAGATCCAGATATTTGTGATGATGAAGTTTCTTAAGGAAATGTTAGAGAAGTTTTGTTATTAGACATGCTTAGAATGGATAATCAAAACCAGACACTTATATAGGAACACAACTACACACATTCACACAAACTACAGGCAACAAGCGCACACTTCGCAGACAGCACACATACTACAACTTCACGTTGCTATAAACTGTATCGTATTTAACAAAGAACCTATAATTTCCATCAGATCATAGAATGAAGAAAAATCAAAAGCATATTGTATTATTAGGACTGGATTGAAATACTTCATTTCTAGTAGATTCCAATATGGAGACATACCTGTTTCTTTCAAAGTTTAACAATTTAAGTGTTAAAACTCATGATTTTAAAGAAAAGCTTACATTGTACAAGTAGTGGTTTACAATATCTGAGTCTTCTGAATTAAAATTTATTTTTTATTTACTATTATAGTTGGATATCAGGGAATAATAGTTAAAGAGCCATAACTGATGCAGTATGATCTTCACTTAAATCACACAAGATGCTGGGCTTCACACCAGAGTAACAGTTAAATTAATCGTTTACCAGACTTTTGAGGGGGTGCATGTATTTTACTTGTGAAAGGAATGCTACTAATTTGTGACTAGAGAATCAACATTTGTTGTTTAAAGATGGCCACTGTCTTAGTTACTTTTCTTTCATTGCTGGGACCAAATACCTGACACCCAAATTTGAAGGAAGAAAGGTTTATTTAGCTCACAGTTTGTAGAGGTTTCAGTTCATAATTGGCTGGATCCATGGCAGGGTGACATGGCAGACGGACAGAAGTCGGCAAGGTAAGCAATGGGTGAGCAAAGGGTTTAAACAGCTTCTTCCTGGGCCTTATATTTTATCCGGACTCCTAGGATTAGGGTGGGGCTAAACCAATCAGTGGATTGATTTAGTAATCACACGTCCTTAATCCCAGCATCACACACTCTAGATCCAGCTACCTCTGATCCAGCCACCTCTTACCACATGAGACTTTTGGGGAACATCTAGACACATTCTTTGGTACTGCTAACATACACTGTCAGAATAAAGTTCTACTCTTGAGCTTGGTCTGGCCTCAGTGACTTACTTGATCAATAAAATATGATAGAAGTTATATACAAAATGTTTGTGCCTACGTTATAAGAAGACTTTTAGCATTCACCAAGCCTCTTGGAGCACTTATTTTAGAAGCTAGCTAGCTGTCATTCCACCTCTGAAGGAAGTCCAAACAATAACAGGTATGTAGACATTTATAGAATAAAGAGAAATTGACTGGTGGGCTCAGCTGAGCTATCTGTCAACAGCCAATATCCAATGCTATCTTTGTGGGTGAACCTCAGTGATGGTAGATCCAACTGCCTCAATCAAGTAGCCTCTGCTCTCTCCTTGTGGAGAAGAGATACCAGCTGAGTCCTTCACAAAGCACAGATTCTGAGCAAAATGAAATTATTAACGTTTTTCACGAGCTACGACATTGGCAAACACAGTAGATAAGCAGAACAGTGACTTACTGCTGTCTTCGTGCCGCAATAAGCTTGACTCATTACATTTGGGAGCCACATGTCTCTAGCACTCACTTCATTTTTTCCTTAATCTCATCTGCAAAGCTCACCCAAGTGCACTGGCCCACTGCAGATGTTTTCATATTCATATTTAGGATCCAGAGAATGCTGAGAGCTCCTCAGGCCCATCTATTTGAACCTCAGTCCACACACTGCTGTTGCAAGACATGCAGGACCTCTCAAACTGGTCAACTCTCATTTCTTCTGGGAATTCCCAAACCGAAGTGGACACGTCATTGGCTCTTTTCCTCCTTTCTTACCCACTGCATGGAATTTAATGTCTCAGAAGGACGTTTCTTTCCATGAGGACTCTTTTTATATTTTAAATTTCCTTGTATGACTTTTCAAAATTCTTAGTCTATAGTGTTGAAAATTGTCTTTCATAATTTTAGAACTTGGAATTGAAACTCCACTTTAACTGCACAAGTTCCTTTTTGGAAGAGCCTCTTTCTAGAGCTCAGCATTAAGAAATAGGTTGGTTGCAATTTCTAATCTGCACTGTATATACAGAAAATTTTAGCTGCTGAATTGATAGTAGTAGCACTGTCATAAGTGTAAGTAAAGTTAAGGTATATAAACTTTGATTTTTCAAACAGAAGTATTATTATTACTAGTTTTTGGTTTTGTAGTGGCAGCAGCATTAGTCATTGTCATCGTCATCATAGTAGTAGTAGTGATAATAATAATAATCGTAAACCTGTATAAACAAGTTAAAAAGAGAAATACATGTTTTTAGCTAGGCGACAAACAATATATTCCTTTGATTATAGCTTAATTCTCTAATTATTGGGAATATTTAAAGCTTTAAAGTAATTCCTTTGATTATAGCTTAATTCTCCAATTATTGGGAATATTTAAAGCCTTAAAATATTTTACCTATTTAGTTCTTACCCCTGCTCCCAAATGCCACTAGATTTTTGTACAAGTGCAATTACCAGAAATTGCACTTGTACAAAAGTGCAGAAAGACTTTTGGCAACTGCAATAAAAACTGATCATCGTACATCAGGCTCATAGTGGTATAAACTTTAATGGAAAGCGTGAACATGTTTGAAACAAATACCTCTCACCAGAAATCATGGCAATTACACAAAGCAGCTAAAACTTCAGGTGGCAGTTGAATAACAATAGGGGAAGTTTAAGAGCAGTAAAAGTAATTGAAGTCCCAGAGCACAAGTATAGACAATTTCCAGGATGCTATTTTGTTAAACTGACCTATATCTATAGTCTATATAATCTTTGTAACACCTTCTTCTGTATTGTTTAAAAAGACTTTTTGCCTTAGTAACTAATGACATTGAAATCAAATTTTCTTTCATAATTAAATAGGCGTTTGAAAAGTGCTGGTAGTATTTCTGGATTTCTTCCAGAGACAATGATTAACCAAGAATAAATGAAGGTTTCCCAGAAAAGAAAAGTGCATATAGAAAGGCAATGCTTTTTAAAAAAGCATTTTAATAGTTTTCTCTATCCCTGTCCTGGATTTATTACTAATTCTTAAAGTTTAAATCTATACTTTCTAAATGTTCTGAGATTGTACAGTGTTCTATTGGAGCAGTAATTTACAAACCTTGAATAATAGCACCCTTAAGCCAAAGTACAGATACTTGGCTAAAAATAATTCAAATCCTTAAAGACAAGTGGATATTTAATAAAATTATTTTAATAATTATTTTCAAATAAACAGCCAATATTATACTCAGCAAAGAAGTAATTAAATGAAAATCAGAATTCATAAATATAATTTTCATTGCTTTTATTAGAAAATCTTGACAATTTCAATAAAATGAGAGGATATAATATCCATTTCCTCAAGAATATTTGCTGATAATCTACCAGTATCAGAAATTATTCAAAGAACTAGATATGCAACTGTGGATGCTAAGCACAAGAACTTTGCCATTTGTATATTCTAATTGGATTAAAAAAAAACAATAAAAACAGATGTCAGACTAGGGCAGCAAATAGCTCCCTTCAGGATGATATTTAAGCTGAATATTAATGCTTAAAAGGCACTATTCATATGAAGATGTCAAAATAACACTCCAGAAAGAAGTATCAAATCATTTATATGAAGGTCCTGATTTGGGAGAAAGCTTGATATGCTCAGGATCATAAAAGAAAGAGCCACAAGAATATGATGGAAACGTGGATATACATTTGAACATGACATTGGTAGGAAGGGTGGGGATCTATGTAGTGTGTAGTAATCACAGCAAAACATTTACATTTTAATCTAAATTTAGAAAGCAATCAGTGAAATATTTTAAAACAGTCTTTTCAATAAAAGTAAAATATTTAAGTGAGAATTCATTGCAACTAACCTGAGGACTCAGAAAGTAAAAGAATAAAAGCGATTCTATCATAATCTTTCTATATATTTGTTAAATGATCAAGAGAAAAATAATTTTCTAGTCAAAATGTTAGCAATACTAGATCTGTTATGACGTGGAAAAATATGGTATCATTTGCAAGAACATGAAACCTGCTATTTGCTGTATCATTCAACATGAATAATTTTATGCTTGAGCATAATAAGAAATTTAAAGAAAAAAAGTCAAAATATCAGCCTGGTTATAAGTAATTATAAACATCTATATGTAGGCTAATTTTGGAACCAAAAAAAATTCAAAAACGTTTTAAAACAGTTTCATAAATAACATTATACTGCTTTAAAATGCCATATTAAATGTCACAGGCTTGGGGTAGTAGGATCTTTTTTATTCATTTTGTTTGTCAGCTGATGAATAAACTTATTTGTGTCATAGAACAAAAGAATTCTACCAGTCCGCCTAGAAACACTTCTGACTGAAATTTTGGTTCATTTAAATCACTTGAATATTTTTATACTGAAAAATATACATATATAAACATATATAAATTTGCGAATCCATACTCATAAACAAACTTTAAGAAACTCTTGTAATTGGCCTTATTATTCTTAAGTATCTTTCCAGAAATCAAATGTACAGCCTGATCCAATATGCCAAAAAGTGTGTTTTCCAGCATGTGCGAGGCCCTAGGTTCAATCCCCAGTACTACGAAAACAAACAATTTTGTTAAGCGAGGAGGAGTTTGACTTCAGTACAGGCATGATTAGAGAAAATCATTTGATTTAGACTTTAGAATTTAACGTTTTTCAGTTCATTTTTCTCATGTATTTTGGAGTATGAATGAAAAACTACTACTGGGAGCTGTTAAATGAAGTGTAAAGACATTTTAAAAATTAAGAAGAAATTTTTGTTCCAGTTCTGAGATAGAAACTGGAATGATATCCTCCCACCCTTGTAAGAACAAAACACCAAGCAGACTACAAATTTATAGGTTTGTCGTCGCTAGTGAGATCAGACAACAAATGGTTTTTCCAAAATCTGGACTTAGATCTGAAACTTTAGCAATACATGTAAATGAAGTATACGTTAACCTGGATAAAACCACGAAAATTCAAGCAAGACATAGTGCCACATACTTGTAATCTGACTCTAATCCCAGGTATTTGGGAGGTTGAGACAGGAATATTACAACTTTGAGCCTAGCCTGGACTGCCCTATTACACCCCACCAAAAATAGAAAATATAGGTGGAAAGATAAATGAAGGAAAAAAGGTGGAAAGATAAATGAAGAAAAAAAGAGCAGAGGAAACAGTACAGCCGTGTACTTGCCTAGCATTGGTAAAACCACAGGTTCAAATCTAGTAGCAAGAGAAACAAATCCTATACTGCCTTTACTGCCTTTGTGGTCATGTATACCCTCAATCTCCAACCTCTGTTTACCTCAGTCTGCTTTCTATTCCTAAAACTTTGTTATTTCTAGAATATCATATGGATGATGTAATATGATACATAGGTTTTAAAAAAATACATAGGTTTTGGGTGTTTTTTTTTTTCACTCATCAAAATGTACCTAAAATTAATGATCACAGTTGACAGCTCTTGTTACTCCACATTCTTAAAAGCATTTAGTATTGTGCTTTCAGTTGGATATTAACTATTTTGAAAAGCACGTAGTGCTATCTCATTCTGGTTGTACTTTTCATTTCCTTAATACTAAAGGTTGTAAAACAGGCATATCCAACCTGTGATCAGTGGGCGTATGCAGAATTAGACAGCTAGTAATGTGGCCCCACAGAATGTAAACTTGCAACACTATCATGTGACTTTTAACAATCTGCTTTTAGGACTGAGTTGCATGGTGCTAAAGCACAGATGGCGTAGGCGACAATAGAATAACATGAGGGAGGAAGAGTCCAAAGCCAAATCCCTCATTCACCCGCCACACGGCCAGTTCAACCCAAACCTGAGGGTGTTAGACAGTCTCACACACTCACACAATTTAGAGAGTTTCAATAAAGACCAGCCTGTAAATGATTTTGTTCATGGTCCATGCTATTTATATTGTATCTAAAATGAATCACCAAAGCTAAGATCATACAGACAATTTATGTTTTCTTGAAGATATGTTCTAATTTTACATATAATATTTAGGTATATGACAGGTTTTCAGGTAACCTTCGTACAGGTTGTAAGATACCTGCTATGGTTTATGTTTTTAGTCATTTGTAGCAATACTTTCCAGGAACAAATCTTTAGTTTCTTTAATTCCCTCTACTATTTTTTTGTTTTTAATATTATTAATTTTATGCTAATTGCATACTTTATATAATTTCTATTCTTCAACTTGCTTCAGGCTTAATATGGTATTTTCCTGTAGTTTCCTATGTGTAATTACAGATTATTCATTTTAGGCATTTTTCCAAGCCTATCCTGTAGCTTGTGCCACAGAGGAGAGAGGAATTTCTCTATATTTTTCAAGATCCACCCAGGATCAACTTGATGAGATTCCTTGTAGAAAATCAAGTCAGGATGAAAGGGATTTCCCTTTGCCTGTGACCATACGAGTGTCACACTCTTAGGGTTGCTCACATTCTGCTTTCAGCAACTGGTGAAAACGTCTAGCCAAATTCCAGAGAACAATGTTTCAGTATTGCATATACTTTGGTGCCTACCTATCTATCTATCTATTCATCTATCTATCTATCTGTTAACTATGTCCTGTCTACTTGGGACAGTGTCTCATGATGGCGCCTAGTTTGGCTTCAAACTCAAGATCCTCTGACCTCAGCCTCCTGAGTTGCTGGGATTAGAGTCATGTGCCACAGTGCCCAGCAGAGACAGCAATTTTTGTGATGTTGGAACTACTAGACGTGGCACTGAGGCAGTGCAAATGTGACTTAATGCATTGACCAGTAGGCACAGAACTGCAAAACACAAAGCGGTGACTCTAACATATAAAATCAAATTTGAAAAGATCATGAAACTAATTATGTAAATGAAGTAAAGAAAACAACACGATACAAAAACAAAATAAAACATGGACCACAGTGTCAGAAGAACCCAGGATAGAATACAGAATGTGACAAATAAATGGGGCAGTAATGTATGGTTGTTTGTAGCATAACAACACAGAATGGGTGATGGGAGGAAAAGGAGCTGATGTTACTTTGCAAAGTAATATCTGACTTAAAACAGAGATAAAAGGCAAAAGGAGACATGGGAAAATTGTTTGAAAATCATCACTCTTTGAGCAGCCACAAGAAGGTGAACTGTGGCCTTCAGGATCAATGTTTGAGTGAGTGGATGATGAAGGAGGAGAGAAGAAAAGGAAAATTCCTTGTTTTCCCCAAAATAAGACCCAACACAGATAAAAAATGCTAGCCCCAATCAACCTATCCTTGTCTTACCTGATATTACAGAAGAGCCACCAAGCAAGAGAATAGTGAAGTATAATCTGTATGACACTCTACATCACCATGGTAATGACCAGCTACTAATTACAGCTGAAGTTTATTTTCTGGTTAGGTCATATTTTTAGGGAAATAGGAGATATAATTTTAAAATTATAATTTTAAAAAGACTACAAAAAAAAAGACTACAACTTCATGTTATCATGTTACTTGGGGTTATTCACATCTGTATTTCTTTACTGCATATCTTTATTCCATAGGCTTTTTTTTTCTCCCCTACCCTTCACAATCCAAATTACTCAAAGGTATTCTAAATCCATAAATTAGTTTATTTGATAAGGTAAAGGGAAAGAACTTGACATTAAGATAAACAGATACAATGTTTTCAAAGAATGTTTTTAGGGAAAACAGTTTAAATTATTGATCTTAAAAAGTACAGTAGATTGTGCCTGTGTCTTTTTCCTGTAAAATGGGCCTTTCATATATAAATGGAATATCACATTTCATGTGATAAATAGAATATCATGTATCATGGTTTTATATAAATTTATAAATTCCACACATTTTCACCACCCCAAACCATAGATATTTCCAGTTCCAGATCATAATGCACCTCTATCATGAGGGCTTGTATTCTATTTTCTCTGAGTTCGTATGTCTTTAATTCTACCTACTGAACCTTTTATATGCCACTCAAAAAAAATTTAACTACTTTTCAAACTCACTGCATCAGTCAGCTTTCACATTACTGGAATAATATACCTGACACCTGCAATTTAAAAAGGAAGAGGTTCAGTTTGTTTCAGTTTCTGAAGTTTCAGTCCCTGGTCTGCTGGATCCAAGGTGATGGAAGGATGTGGCAGCGTTAAGTCACTTCAAGGCAGTGTAGAAGCAGAGAACACAGAAAAAGCTCCAGAGAAAGAAATAATCTTCAAAATCACCCTTCCCCAGTGACCTGCCTCCTCCAAGAGGACCCAGCTCCTAACAGAACACTCAGCTATGGACATCAGTGAATAAATATACTGATAAGTATAGCTCCCTGTGATTGGATCTGCTCTTCAGGAATCTCTTAATCCAGTCAAGTTGGAGAACAAGATTAACTGCCACAGTAGGGTTAAATAAGTAAATGGACAGAGGTCTAGATTTCTCACTTTGAGAAAAAAAAGTTAAAGATAAGGAAGGAAACAAGGATATAATGAATTTATAATGAAGACATCATTACAAATATTAACATATATATGACACACACATTATATATATATATATATATATATATATATATATATTACATTTATATACACATATATTACCTGTATACATAAAACAGTTGGTGGATATATAAAATTATAATTATAAAATTATGAACAGATTCTTATATATACATACATATCTGGTCAATTTCTTTCTATTGACCAAGCCTAGAGTTGATGAAGTCTAATAACAAATAAGCCCTACTAAAAACTCATAACGTTCATTTCTAAAGACTAATCTCCAGTGAAAGGAGCCAGTGCTTCTTAGAGAGATCACTGATGCTAGAGCTGTGGCAATCAATGCATAAGATGAGCCCATAGCACTCTGTGGTACAAGAAAGGCAGTAAGTACACAAGTACACACACACACACACACACACACACTCACACAAGGAAGACAGGTCAAAAGGTCACAGAAATCAACTGAAAATAATCCAGTTTGGTCAAATGGGGAATAATTTTAACAATGAAATAATTAACACGGTACTAGATATTAGCTTAGAAAATAAAATATTTTAAAAAATATAAGGTACACCTCTACTGATCTAAATACATGATCAAATAAATAGACATGTAAAAGAAAGCAATTATGTCAAGTATCCCAAATAACATGCATAGACTCCTCTACTCCAAGAAGGAACTAGTTGTCTTACTCACCATATAATTACAGAACACAGAAAAGAAATAAGACCTTCTCACTTGAAGAATCTCAGCCCTACTGTCATAACCAAAGCCAAAGGTCGAAGGCAGGATTGGCAGATAGCTTCCTGTGCCTCTGATACAGGATGAGAAGGACTTACCACTTTTGTGTTATTAATTCTATAGAGCTATAACCCAGTGCGATCATGAGAGTCTGTAGCAGAGCCCAAATTAAACTGAAATTGAGGTATTTTCCAGAAAATACTCGTTGGATATTCCACCAAAGTGTCAAAATAACCAAAAATGAGAAAAGCCAGAATAGTCTCAGTAGACAAGATCACATATGCACTGTAGTTTCCTGGATTAGATCATGAAACAGGCAGATAGAATTGATAGAAAGACTGGTGCAATCTGGATAAAAGATAGAGTTAGCAATGTTGGGTTCCCTGGTTTGAAAGTGTACAATGGTAGTGTAAAATCTTAACGTTGAAAGAAAAGGAAATTGTATTAGGTGTTATTATATCGATCTGGAATTTCCCCCAAAGACTTATCGGTTCAGAGGTGGGACTTTAAAAAGGTGATTGGATCATGAAGATGTTACAATCATATGCAGATGTGACTTTGAAAGGTGGGTCGCCCTCCCTGGCTTCTGCCTTCTCTCTCTGCTTCCTGGCTGCCAGGGGCTGAGCCAGCGTCATCTATACAAGCCCTCCACCGTTTTGTTTCTGCCTGAGAGCCTGTCAACTGTGGACTGAATCTTCAAAAACTGTGAATGAAAATAAACCTCTCCCCGTAAGTTGTGGGTGTTGGGTATTTTATTGTAGTGACAAAGAAAGTGACTAAGGCATAAGATGATTTCTGAAATTCTCTATACCACCTTTGCAATATTTCCATTAAACAAAGATTATGTTGAAACTAAGTTTTGGGTATAAAAACTATTATATATCCCTACCCCTTAAATATAAAATTGTCATGACCAGTGAACATTTTCAAAATTTTATTGGCCTTATAAAATTGAACATAGTTAAATGACACCTTTAACAGTCAACATCTACTTTTTAGGGTGTACAATGGAATAGTGGACTTGAGAACTGAGATTCAGAATATTTAATCAAAAGATATTTGTTTAGAGTTCATTTAATAAACTTAAAAAAGTTTTAAAAAGTATACCGATATTTTCAGTTTTGAAGCTGAAAACAACACATTTGCATTATTGCTCATAGTATTTGTATGGGCCATATGTTGATAAAGTTAAGCTTTATTAAGATGTATATATATGCACTTTTTATTCACTATTCCAATCGTTACTGCCTAGCATTCACTCACTTAAAATTATACTTTTTGAAATTTGGCATTTTTCAGGGAAGTTTTGCAGAGGAGAAATTTGGGGATTCTCAGAGAATACATGGAGCACTTTTGCTAGTTTGGGTAAAGGATTAGGCTTTCATCATTGAGCTGGCATTGAGAGAGTGTCAGGAAAGCAGATCTCAAAATGGCCAGAACAGGAAAGAGATGAACACACTTGGTAGTAGGCAGAATGTGAATATTTCTAATTTTCCAAGAAAGAACTATTGAAACCTCTCCTGTGAAGACAAAAGTGAGAGAGTTGACCACTCTCTACCCGAGAAGGTCAGCGGGGATGGGAGCAAGAGAAACCTATTCGCAAAAGAAAAAGAAGGATGACTGGGGCTGCAGATAATTTTGGTGCAAAAATTGAAAAAAATATTTTCCCAGTTGTTCTCACTATAAAGAAAAAAATGAGATGAATGAGTAAAAACGAAATGAGTATGTGGAAGTTAGGAGCCTGGGAAGATAAAATTATGTGGAAATAACATTTGCACAATTTAAAGGAGAAAATTATTATTATTATTTTAACTCGGAAAATGGCAGTTAGTGAACCAATTCTAGTTCTGGTTTTCAGTGAGGGGTGCTGGCTGTGAGTGTTATTTCTGAGAGATGAGGATACATTTATCTTAGGGGTAGGTTTTGCTGTTGTCTTGTTATTTTCCGATTTATTTGTGTTTTTTTTTTTTTTCTCTGTCATTCTAAATTTCTATAGTAACAATTCAAGATTTTTCTTACAGGGCTCTAATCCAAATGTGTAATAGACTGTGGAAACCAGCACCAAAATTCAAGGTAAAATTGCCACAGAAGCTACTGCTCTGTGATCATGTACTGTACAAAGGGTTAGCCAAGAACTCTTGTA